>VCRD01006124.1:0-11511 GCA_006783055.1 Trinorchestia longiramus
CTCCCACCTGCACCCCGCCTCCCACCTGCACCCCGCCTCTTGCCTCACCTGAGGAAAGATGTCAACAGGCGAGCCAGCGACCTGCACGTCCACAAGCAACGCATCGAAGTCTTTGTCGATCTCGAAATTGCCAATTCTGTCGTCCAAGTTCAGAGCTGCACATAGCAAAATTAAGTGCTCACTAATCAATGAAATAACAAATGGTGTCAACATTATTTCCGTTTACACTTGAAAGAATAACCAGCAAATATCTCTAGCAAAGACGAGTTTGTGCTTTATCGAGTATTCATGTATACTAACTGAAGATCCGGACATCTATCATCATGAGTAAATCTTCAAGACACTGTCGCTGTTTTACGAATATCACGAGACAATATAGTATCCTTCATATTTTTGCGATTACTGTCAGCTTAAAATCTCCAGTTCCCAGCCAATATGGCACCAAAAACGTATGAAACCCAAATAGATTCAATTTGTTCTTAAACGCATTTCGAAACTGTGTTCAAGAGAACACAATTGTGGGCTCCCTGCTCAAAATAACGAGTAATGAAGTTACCTTTAGCACCACCCAGCGTAGCCATCCTGAAGGCCTCCTTATGTGTGACGGGACTGTAGTCGCTGCGGTCAATGGAGAGCGCGTTGCTGACGTGCACACACCGACGTACGGCATCCAACATCTGGGGTGAGTAGCCCCCGCTGCAGTCTGCCACACAGTCAACATAATCACAGACTCCAGTTTAACTCGCTGTCTCTCCACATATTCTAGAGTGAGGAAATACGAGACACCGCATCCAACATTAAGCGAGACATGCAGAGTCTCACTTCATCACCGGATTATCGATGAATATTAGAAAAGTTTCATAATTGACTGAATTACAGTATGTATGCGTAAATAGAGCGAATGAGTTACATAAGGGTTTCGAATTACTAGGTCTCCGAACCAGTTGCATCGTTTTCACATCTGAAATACATAACTTGTTTCAATTCATATTACACGATGTTCATCTGCCGCAGCACACTAGTGTGCCGCGAGACCAAATTTAGTGTGCCGCGAAGCAAGAAGACATCACAAAAATCTACGTATACCTTTCATAAAGTTCAAAACTAATTTCCTCCCAAATCCTGAAAAATGTAAATTATTATTCAAAATGTTAAATTATAGTGAGTTAAAAGTTCAGGTTAAGCACCGCAAGCAGTGCCACAAACAATAAATTGTACCGTAATTATTGCAAAACATTGTGGATCTCAGTACGGCATTTTATTATTAAAATTATATAAAACGCATTCAATTATAACCTTTATCTCGCGAACAAATAGAGAACGACATTTACTTCAATGTACGAGCTTTTCATTTATGTCATGTCAATAATTTTCGTTTAACTTTGATTAACTTCAGATTACTTGCTTGCTATCATTTTACCTTCACTATCGAGGGGAATTGGACGATAAATCAAGTCAACGAAGTGCTTTTATCTGCATATAAACCAAATATTGTGAATATCGTAAGTCCGAAAAATTTTCAATGTTTCTTTTACCATATTTTAAAGCTGAACGAAACAATTTGAGAGCTAGAACAGCGGCGTGACTGCCACCACTCTGCTGCCAATCAATTAGTTTATCACTGCCAGTTATGGAATACGTGAGTGACAGTGTGTGTTAACAGTTTTATAATATAACTCCATCTTTCAGTAACAATGGATAAGTTCATAAAAAGAAAAGTACTAAGGGACGATTGTGAGTCCACTAACAGCAAGCAAATGACAAAACCCGTCAACTCTAGCGCAAAAAAAGCTAAAGTTCACCACGACCGAAGATACAAGGATGAATATTTGCAGTTAGGATTTTCTTGGATTGGATCAGTTGAGCGGCCAAGTCCATTATGTGTTGTTTGTGGTGATAAGTTGTCCAATGAATCGATGGTGCCAAGTAAATTAGAAAGACATTTCACTACTAAACATTCCTATCTCAAAAATAAAGATGTTAGCTATTTTCAAAGATTGTTTGATCAGCAAACAAAACAACAAAATCTTTTCCAAAAAAACTTTGAACGTATCAGAAAGAGCTCAACTTGCTTCCATCGAAGTGGCAGAACTAATAGCATTGAAATCTAAACCTCATGATCTTGCTGAGTCAGTTATTTTGCCCGCTTGTAGGAAGATGGTTAAATACATGTTGGGAGAAAAAGCTGAAACGGAAATAAACAAAATACCCCTATCAAATGATACAATAAGAAAGAGAATTTCAGATTTATCAACAAATATTGAAACTAAAGTACAGAGCTTAATGAAAATATTACAATTTGCCTTAATAGTTGATGAATCGACTGACATAAGCAACAGTGCTCAGTTGCTTGTATTTGTGCGTTTCATTCATGGAGATGAAATCATCAATCAGTTTTTGTGCTGTAAGGAGATGCAAGCAACTTGTAAAGGTCAGGATATTTTTGATGTTGTGACAAGCTATCTTGAAAAAAATTAATTTTGAGCTGGAAGTCTTGCGTTGGCATTTGCACTGATGAAGCACCATGTATGGTTGGCAGTATTAAAGGCTTCGCTTCACTAGTACAGAAAGAAAATCCAGAAGTCATTCGTACACATTGCTTTTTACATCGAGAAGTTCTAGTGTCAAAAGTATCACAGGAAGATTTGAAGGAGGTGTTGAAGCACGTTATTGAAATAGTCAATTACATTAAAAGTAAGCGATTGAAGTCGAGGGTGTTTGAAGCATTGTGCAAAGACATGGATTCTAATCATGTTCGCTTACTTATGCATACCGAAGTTCGATGGGTATCGAAAGGTAAAGTCTTACCTCGTGTTCATGATTTACACAAGGAATTGATTGCATTATTTAAAAAAGAAAAGATTGAACGATTTTGTAATTATCTCAAATGTGATTTCTGGATGTCTAAAATGGAATATGTGACAGATATATTCTGTCATCTTAATACCGTTAACAGTAGCATGCAAGGCCGAAATGAAAATATCCTCACCTCTACGGATAAATTGGTAGCTCTCAAAAAGAAAATTGATATTTGGAAAGTCAGAGTCGAAAAAGGTGAAACTGATATGTTCCCTACAATGCGTAGCTACTGCAAAAAGAAAATGATCCCTATTATAGTAAAACATTTGTCTACCCTCGGAGAAAGCATTCGCCATTATTTTCCGTCATTGAACACAGAGATGTACGACTGGATTCGAAATCCGTTCATTGATTTCCCTCATAATAAAGAATTTCAATTACATGAAGAAGAATTAGCAAGTATTTCAAGTGACCGCAGCTTGAAGATAAAATATTCTGTAGTCCCCATCGATAACTTTTGGATTTTCACAAAAAAAGAATATCCAGCCGTAT
The DNA here is from genome assembly GCA_006783055.1 of Trinorchestia longiramus. Classification (NCBI taxonomy): domain Eukaryota; kingdom Metazoa; phylum Arthropoda; class Malacostraca; order Amphipoda; family Talitridae; genus Trinorchestia; species Trinorchestia longiramus. The sequence goes on from VCRD01006124.1 coordinate 3,352, forward strand.
CAGATAAAGCTCTGGCAGTCCTCTTGCAATTTTCCACTTCTTATCTGTGTGAATTAGGGTTCTTTACATTGCACAATATAAAAATAAAAAAGAGAAAGACTACGCTCCACTGAAGAAGAAATGCGAGTGTGCTTATCCCATGTACGCCCAAGCATTGAAGAGGTTGCAAAACAGCACCAAGCACACGTTTCACACTGATAACGGCAAGTGGAAACAATCAGTACTAAAAATTTTAAACCAAATTAAAATGTAAGTTTTGTTATTCGCATTTAAAATTTTTCCCTCTGAGGCTTAGATCTTTTAAAAAATGTAGCTATAGCAGAATAATTTTCCATAATTCACAGTACGTTTGCGGTAAGTATGCCGCGACATTTTCAGTGGTTGATAAATGTGCCGCGAGTTACGAAAGTTTGAGAAACACTGATCTAAGTAAAAGGTTTCTCTTTTCGGCAGCACAACTGCTTCCAAAGAGTGTTTTTCCTAAACAGCTTCTCATGGAGAAATCGAAGTAATTCAATCATCTACAGTACGAAATACAACCGTAGCTTCTTACCTCTCACAATATTTGCAGGCAACTACGCTTCATATTAGGATTCCCAACTAATTTTGGACACCGGGGTGCTGCTGCTGAACTATGAATCTTCCCGTTTATTCAGTAATTCTTCTAAATTAAAATTGACTAGTCTCACATAACTCGTGTATAACTTTTTTGTATTAAGATTTCAAGACAAGATCTAAACTTAACTGAACCCATACTTATACATAATAAAGTCGGCATTTATCAGGTCTGCGATGCTTTTATTGAAATAATGAACTAGAATGACGAGCATAATGTAATGCATTCGAGCAATCAATCATCCAGTAAAAATGGTACAGGCACTAAATTAATGCTCGCTTCAACATGTGTTTTAATGCAAGGGATGTTACGGATGTCAAATTCTCTTACTACGTGAATTACGTAAATTCCAGATACAGAACAACGACAACACGTGGTCTGACTGAAACACACAAGCCAACAATAACCTTTGTTAAGTGCTTGAACAATTGTAGCTCTCCAAGTGTGTAAAATTAATAAAAACTTCACCCAAACAGTCCAGCACGTTCTAACGCACTCAGTGCACCATGATATAGAACGCATACTCAGAGTAATATTATATAGTAGAACATATAAAATATGAGCTATGATTCACTAGTACAAACACAACGCATTCTTAATCAAAGCAACACTCCCTCCACCACTAACATACAGAATTAAAGCATAGTTTTCTTGCAACACGATACAGAAGCAACGTATAGTTCTATCATTATATGATCCAGAAGCTCTATAGTGCATTCTGATACAAGAGAACGCACAATGCGCTCAAAGACTGAGAGTGCAATAAGGCGTTGGCACCCACCAGTGCCAAGGCCGACTTTGAGGCCGGCGGTGAGCAGAGCCCGGACGTCGCACAGACCAGAACGCAGAGACAAGTTGCTGTTGGGACAGTGTGCCACGCCGGTGCCTCGCTCCGCCAGCGTCCGCAACTCCCCGGGGCTCGTCCAAATGCTATGCGCCACCACAGTCTGCACAGGCGAGCAAACATCCCAAAAATACACACGACTGCTTTTGTAAGATTAAGTATACGCTGCCATTTACGTCACACGAGTATTTCTATATATTACGTAGATAGATTCACGTAATAATGCCAAGAACTACCGTACGAATCGCTAAATCATGGGCAAAAATAATCAAAGAAAAATACATTCGAAACAGATGCATGAGCATGAAGTCACGCAGACCAAACGTAAGACGTGATGAAGCACTCAGAAGTCTTGCTGTACGACCACAAACTCATACTTAGTCATTAATAATCCTCCGTGTGTTTATATACGTGTATTAGTCAAACCACAGTTCAATCACTGGATATTCATCAAAATGTTAAATTTATAAATAAATCACTTAGGAGCTGTAAATGATTTTTTTTCGTAGTGCATTTCATAAGACGTTGTAGGTGCCACAAAAACATCGAAGCTGCTGCTAATTTTCAGACGTCCACGGGAAATCAGTAGAATTGGAAACGTACCACGAGAATAGGTACTTAACATGATAGGCTGAAAATGGTAAAAGAAATACAAAAAACTTCAAAACGACACATTTAAAAAGTATATGTCTATCCCTAAAACAGTGTCCATAGGTATTCTCGGTGTTCCGCTTTTACATCAGAAACGTAACTAAACTTATGAGGTGATTCAGAGAAAAAAAAGACTACTCAGATCTCTGACTTCCCTTTTTTCTGTTTTATTACTATAGGAATGCTGTACTTTTTCACGTCTGCGACCCCTAAGCACGTGTCAAACTAGACCTTGAAAGCAAGTCTCTAAACAACCGTCGTGTATCAATAACTTATTCATTGTATGAAATTCGCTTACTAATTTCGTGTTATTGTTACTACCACCTAAAATTCAATACAAACTGATAAGCACAAATAATAAAAAATACCTCAGTCACTTCCCTCCATTCTAACACTTATTTAAGCGATGACAAGCACCATCAAAAAATCTTAATGCCCATGAAGAATCAAATATTTCAGCATGGAAATAGAATGCTTTTGAAATTTCTTAAATGTTCTTTCCGATAGAAATAAAGTTCCAGTTTCGTTTCATTCTTAGTAGTTGAATATTAATGTCATATTAAAATTTCTAGGGTTTATGAGAGGCATTATTGCACTGGAAGAGACAACTTTTTTCCAAGCAATGCCCAGACATAGAAGCCATAAGATACAGTTCGGAGTACATATAGAGCTCCGTGAATCGTCCCTGTCGGGCATTACAAAGGTACTTTGACAACACAGTAAAATTTACCATGAACATTGATAAAAAGCTACCTTTTCTCCAAGCAATCTCAAGCTGTCATAAACTTCGGTGTAGGACTTGGCCCAGGGGAATAGCTCTTTGACCCAGTTGCCCTCGGGCTGGGTTTCGCAGAGGTGAGTCTGGATGTGGCAATCAAACTTTGCCGCCAGCTGAGCTAGTTCTGCCAGTTGGTCTTCAGGACAAGTAGGGGCGAATCGAGGTGTTACCACGGGCATCACCAAGGGAGACTGCACATCAATGGCAGTAGAAAACGTCATAATAAATTCACACAACCTAAAATTGATTATGGAATTATTAGACGTCAATACTGCGCCAACACCTTAGGAATCGAAATTTCCATTTATGACTCCTATTTGAATAATAAATGTTTGCTCGGTAATGAACCAAGAATGGGCCAAACGGCTCGTTCCTATTGCCTTATTCTATTCACGAAGAGCAATATTTCAAGACAGTAACAAGTAAGCACAAGTAAATGACATGTTCTTTATATGCTCAACAATCTTGATATTCAGCTTCACACTCATTCACATCAACATAACAGGCCAGGGAAAAGAGAGGGGTTCACAACGCCGGGTGAGTTTGTGGGTCTAGATCTAGGGAAATCATTAAAATGCAAACTATGAAACATTATAAAGCTTTTTCAGAGATTGTTTACATTTTAAGGCTTTTCAACGTTGTGCGAAAGCAGTGCTGTAATGACAACGCTCTCAGTTTAAACTCCCACTACCTGTTTTGTACAGACAATTTCAAAGCCCTTCTAAAATTTAGCAAATTTCAGAGTTTGGCAGTTCAACGGGACCTAAAATGACAACTATGAAAAATACATAAATTATACATAGATAATATTGAAGTGATGCCTAAAACCCCTCAGCATTCGCCATTAACAGAAAGTCATTACATAGCTTGTGTTTCCTAATGAAAAAAAATAAAATTATTATTCCGGCAAAGAAAAAATGGCAGACTTCAATATGTCATAATTGAACTATGTACACACATATATGTTCATTTTTTAATTAGACTCGAGTTTGGTCGAAAAGGATATTCATGATCACCCACTACAGATCTTTTTATATTTAACATTTTTCATTAACTATGTATTTTATTCAAGCTATTGAAAATTTAAACATTAAAATAAAAAAGTTCACTCTTTCCATCGTGAACGTGATTTTAACAAAACGTACCACACACTTCCACCGACGCTACTTCACGGCTAAAACAACGTTCAATGCACAAGACTCAAGTCTGAGACAGGTGTTGACATGAACAAAACTTCTTAAGCATAAATTTTAAGATAATAAATGAATGTGAGCCAGGAATTACACACCTGGAGTAAAACGCACGCAGAGACGAAAGCTAGTGAGCGCCGTACAACTCAGTTAAAAAAAACAGTATTTTCAGTTTTAATGATGAATTCAAAATAAGTCACTGTTAAATACAATAGTAATTTAATGTACAAATTCTTTCTTCTAAAAAATTATGATATCAAGATCTCTTTCTTCTGTTAGGGTCTATGTCAACTTGAATCAAGGAATATCACAAATGATTCAAGACAATGTCACATATCTACGTGAAAAATCATAACCTTAGTACGAATGAAATAAGCTGATCAACAAAATTAACACCCCAAACCAGACGAGAAAAATGTTTTAATACTCCACAAGTGTTACGAACCTGCAAGCCTCTGACGTATCTGATGAACTCTTCAGTCTCAGTGAGGGAAGCCTGGAGTGAGGTTTCTCTGTAGTACTCGGGGCAGTTGCGGAGCATGTTCACTTTACCTGTAGTGCAACCAAACTACCTGAGTTAACCACTTCTCATATCCTGAACATTGTGATGTACCAATTATTCGTAGCGTGTCTAGTTGATCTGGGACTCCACGTAAAAATAAATAACATCTCCTCACGAGTTATACAGCTTACAAACGCATGACATCGTTGAAAATAGTACTACTTAAAACACACGTTAAATTGAGTTAGTTGCTGCTTAAACTATCTGAGAAATTTCGAGTTTACTAACCAAAGAACAACATAAAAGCTTAGGGCACAGGAAAAGACGATAAAAGTGAAAATTTTAAAAAGTTACTAGCGCTAGCGATACAAGAGGTAAGTACCGCTTGTTAATAGACAGCATCCACAATCCTAAACAAAAATTTGTGCTGATAATCTCGTAATGTCTGTCGACATCCACAACTCTTAATCATAATACTCAGGTACAGCAGTAGGACAAAGTAAAACTCCTACTACAAGAGCGTTGTACTTTATGGGTGTAATGAACTTTAGTGCCACCTATGTTAGCGCACTCCGCAAATGGTCAAGTTAACCGCAGCATCTCAAGCCGTGTACACACCCACCTAAATTAGAGGCGGGAGAGGGAAAGTAATCGTAGATACAAATTACTGCATTGTTTCCATAGAACAGCAAGTATTAATAGTCTAAAGGCCCCTTTGCTGTCACTGGCACACTAGATGTCATCAAGAGCGAGTTGTGTAGGCGTCTCGGGACGCGTGATTTTATCGAATAGACAACATTTTTACTGAAAATGCACACACTCATTCGCTGCCCATTTGACATTTATACGACTATAGAAGTCATATAGATGGATTGTTTACAGGTCTTTGGAAATGGCCCTGACGTAAATATTAGCTAACGTAGAAGCCAGTACTTGATTCTAGAAATTAGCAATTATGTAGTTATATTAGAAGCACAGTAGTTTAGTGTTTCTATCTTACCCCGACAAAAATGATTTAGAACCTAGAGCACTGAGAAGCTCCATCTTCTGTAAGAGAGAAATGTTATCTCGAACATCTTGAAGATTGACGTGCACCACACCTCACTAAAATGAGTTCAAATCCACTAATCCTTGTAAACATACGGTAAGTCCTCAATGAACGCGGTAGGCAACAATACCCTCCCGCAGCGAGAGTATTAACTGCTACGAGGGATACAGAGGGTAACTAGGGCACAAAATACTACAATCTGCGTGCAATGCAACTGACCAACGAGAGCGCGCTGGCCGCGGCTGTGAACGATGTCTGCCAGCACCTTGGTGGCCTCGAGGTGGATGGATGCGTAGTAAGCTGCCGTTGTGGTGCCGTTGCGTAACAGCCGGTCCTAGGGATGCCACAACTCATTAATGATGTCTCTTTCAATTAGTAGACTACTTTGACTCATTGCAATCCATTATTAAATATTGAACGACTCCACGACCATGATTCTCCTCATACGAATATATTCTCAATGAGCTACTGCTCAGTCACCAAGGTCATCAAGACTTTTAAGACATGCAGGGTGCTATACTAAAACATACAGTACTTCCTAATAATAAGGAAATGTAGTAAGGTTTTTTGAATGCGTTGTAGTTATCTTACACCTGTTTACTTCCAAGGTAATTCAATTTGTATTTAGCTCATAATTGGAAAATGAATTAAACAGAAATGGTATTAAAACGCTTCTAGTAGTCTTGTACGAAACATCTGAAGTGCTCACGACAGTGACAAAAAAAAAGCAACAACAGCCTAACACTACAATCCAAAATTCACAATATCCTCCAGCAACAACAATAGGTAATTTTGAAGATGGCAAGTAAAATTACCTCGGAAACGTGTTAAGTTCTTCAGGAAAGCTTAGGAAGAGCGACACAATCAGCACTGAGCTCTAGAAAAGAACGATGTTCTTGTATACGCGAGGCTTTACAAAACTCTAGGAGACGATCGCATTGGCATCGCTCTGAGAAGAAGAAAAACGTTCAAACATATTTTAATCATAACTTCTTCCTAGCAGCTTTTTCCATTCCAATGTTCATTGAAAGGAATTGCTTCAAAAAAACGTTAAAAGACATCACTTACAGCCAGTCATCGAATAGTCATCTGGCAGTTAGACCATCCGACATCAGCTGGTAGATACAAGCACAATGATGTCTTCAGTTCAGACTTACTGATAAAAAATTGCAAATAACAGTTTTTTTAGGCCTACCGCACTATCGGCGTATTAACCGAGGTCGAATTCAAAGACTCCAGCAAGTTTACGGTTTCCGAGGTCGGGAAAAACTTCTGCAATCGAAGACAACCAAGTCGCAGATCAATGATTGAATTGGGCAATCTGAGTCATGTGTTCACAAAACCTAAAATCGAGAAGATTAGACGATATCCACGGACTTCCAGGATGGACAGTCGGTCATGAAATATACATTTAAGCACGGATGAAAATTTGTGGTCCTGTATTGTTCAGCACCCCATCTAAAGACACTACATCTACCAAGATGGCACTCCATAACCAGCACTTCTCAGTTGGCTCTTCAGCAACCTAGCGATATTTTATTTTAGTCGAAAGAATTACCTAATTTAGATCCACTCGCTTAGCGCGTGTGGGGGGTTTTGATGAGCGAACAAACGCAAGTAGGAACCTGTGGACTTTCAAGTTACCTTCATCAATATTTTTAACATCGACAAAGCCTATTATGAGTGTGACTAAGACAATTTTAATGCTAGCATTCAATAAAAAAAAGTGATAATAAATAAATAGTGATAAATGTTTCAGCTACAACTCGCCTCACATACATTAAAAAAGACGTACTTCAAAGAAAAAAGTAGTTTGAAAGAAACGCAGTTTAAAGTAGTTCATTTTAATAACCACTAATTTCGCTATAGACATTGAACCAGGTAGTTTAGAATAACGCTGAGAAAATACGCAAGTTCACAGAGAAGTTAGGCTTACCACGACTCTATTGTAGACGGTCCTGGCAAAAACTGCATCGGAAAAGTTGGCCTCAGTGGGGAAAGTGTAGGTCTGGAGCCACTCTAGTAACGGCAAGTCCAAAGCCAGACCATTGTTGGGAAACTGCGGCGCATGTATGTGCGTGTCCACAAATCCCGGCATCAAAAACTGACTGTTCAGAAATGAAATAAATAAATTCACGCTTATACTCAAGCTTCTATATTGAAGGTATAGGAAAGAAAAACACAAACAAGTACGTCAAGCGATAAAATAAAAGAAGCACAAACTTTCCCAGCGTTTGAAACTAAGCGTTTACAACTAGGAATTCATAGGACATAATCAACAGTGCAGGCACAGCATTCTACGTATAGACTTATAGTGCCATCTGGCGAGCAACGAAGCTTATCAATATCAAGCGTGTGCTAGCGCTCGCTAGCTCAAATGCTTAGAATTCGTTCTCTATGTTTCATTATGTTTTTTCTTCTTTAACTGTTTTAAGCAATTGACATTGTTTTCCTTTCATGTCTAGCGCGTCTATGAATTGTTTGTGGTTATTTGGGTGATATTGACCAGCAAATGCAAAGTCCCATCGGTG
>VCRD01006124.1:12312-29322 GCA_006783055.1 Trinorchestia longiramus
GGAAAATTAATAACAATGAAAAGGAGATAGCAAAGAGATGGCACCTGCCACTTAAGCAGAAAGGAGATTGTACGAATTGCCGTCTTCTCCCACGACAGAGAACGAGACGCAGAAAACAGAAACGATAAACACAGCAGAAAAATTAAACCCTAAAGAGACTCCTACAACGAACGTTGCTGAGTTTGCGATGAGTAGCTAGGTATCCTACAGAGGAGAGCTAATTCTCCAACGTACACTCTCGAGGACAAACTCCATTACAATACTTGTCCGTCCATGCTTACGAATCTTCCATACTTCCCAGAGAAGCCAAGTCCCAACGATTCACAAGTTTCTCCCAGTCAACCAATTGAAGGTAGAAAACAGGTGGAAAAAATACAGTTGGAATGAATTTCAGATCTGACTTTCAAGAATAAACGAACGAATGAATGAATGAATGAATGAATGAATGAATTGATTATGAAAAATACTTTTTGCAAAAATCCTAACGAAATTTAATAATTCTGTGTAGAAATATCTTGAAAACATCTTCAAATATCTTAATACAGCCCCTTAGAACAAGTGTTGCTCATTCTGCGGCGAGTAGCTAGAATAACTACGAGGAAGCTATAATGTTATTACACTGACGAGCATGTGCACCATCAGTATGCCCTGTCAAGGCAAGATAATGAATCATACCTATTCTCAAGGAGTACTAACTCCCCTAGAGTTTTTATCACGCAATTTTAAGGCCTCCTCCAAGCCTATTGAAAGTCCCAAAGAGCATGACACTAGCTAGCAGTACAAAAGAATAACAACGCAAGTCATTAATTCCGTTTCACAAATATTGAATAGCACGCTGTGGAAAGAAGCATCAAGTAAAGAGGGGATGAAGTGTTGTTTCTGTTTTTGGAATGCGGCAACGCATTCCTTAAGAACCATTCGACGCACCATGTACCACGTAGAAATAACTAATCTGAATACAAGATACGTGTATGATCTTTTATCCACTTCTTGTAGTATTTCTTCTATGTAACTTACGTAGCAAACTTTCATCTTGACATTCTTAGCCTAGCTTTTTGGAATAATCTGAAACAAATTCACAGTAAATTTTAACATCAACATTCCCCTAAAACATTGGAAAAACATACGCTGCAACTCACACGTGAGAATATCAATTTATGTGTGAGATTTCCTAGAAGTAAATCAATTAGCTCAATGACATTGAGAAACAATCTGCAAAAAAAATCAATTGACTATTTCCGGAGATATCTGCACGTCATCGAAAGGTTTTACTTTTTAAGTAAATGCAGCTCGGGAGTTTTCCATACTAAGATCATAACTGCTATTACATGAAGTCAAAGAACTAAATTCATCAACGCTGATCATTTGCAAAATAAAAACTGTGTTTAATATTGTGATCAAACACTAAAATACACTGAAGAGCCGACGACATCATCTGACCAACGACCGCTACCAGTATGCCCCACAACTCTCCCGCGACTTGCTGCATAGCTCACATCTACTAGAATCAATTATGGCGGAGCATAAAATATCGCAGTGAGCATTGACCACCAAGCATGAATAGATCTTTTGGCAGTCCAATGCTCAGCTCTTGGAAACATTTTATGTGGCATTTTACGCAGCAAGTGTGTGAATTTGTTGATCAAACTCTGGAGCAGTTTGAAGCAACAATTCAAGCGAGTAGTGCCACTAAACATGTACAACAAAAGTGACTCAAAAGCGCAGTCCCACTATCTACAACTGATAGTTGTGTGATAGTCCCAGTATCACACAACTATCATATCTGCTTTTCAAATTGCATATGAATTGATGAAGAAATCATAGACGCCATTCAGGATAGCAGCAAACACATCTAACTTAACTGCTTTATGAGCTTACATCCCACTTAAAATTAATAAAAATTAAAACAATGCATCTCAGCGCACAGACTAAAAGATTTTAGCATGCATGTTTAACAATAATGTACCCATCAATAAACGGAAATACTTTTTCTTTGCGTATGAAGAAAGTAGCACTCCTCGACTTACTTAGGGTTGAGAAAATATATGTTGCCGTCAGTGAAGACGTATTCTGCCTTTAACTGCTCCAGCTCCTCCACGTTCTCCATGAACTCAATCTGCCGACAATACAATAAATTTCTTCTGAGGGAATAAAATAAAAAAATAAATTCTACACTACCGCACTCGCTATACTAGTAATTGATTCACTCAGACGTATTATTGTGTTTAGGCTGGAGAACTGACCAAATATTTACAGAATCTGATTTGTGACAACTTCCATACCACAAAACAACTTAGAAAAACACTGTGAATACAACCAAATATAATAATCATTCTGATTAAACCCATTTAGGGCCCATTTCTATATGAACAAAGGTACAAAAACAATCCACTGTACACTCTCTGGCTAAAAAAGTCGCTCAATGTAACAATATATCAATGAGACATCGGAGCTCCTCTTCATCGAGTTACAGCGTCCATCCAAACTGACATTGATTCTACAAGTTAAAGCATATTCTGTAATGTTAATTTTGACCACAATTGCAACAGTTTTAGACGCAAATCTTTCAATAATGATGGAGAAGCCTATGAGGTGTGCAAGTCCCTATCAAACTCATCCCATACATTTTCCGAGGTTTCGATCTAAAGACTGCGTTTGCCACTCAGTGTGCTGAAATAATGCCTCATGCTCAGAGAAAACTTTATTCAGACAATGTTTGCTGGTGCCCGGCGGTGACAGATACGATAATGGTGGGAACAGACGAATACCGTAATGAGTGAGTAGTAAGTGGAGCAATAGCTACAGATGAAGTAGATGCTTAGAAAGAAATAAAATCAATCAAGGGACCTACATTGGATGGGTGGACAGTATTGTTCAAAGAATGACGGTGTGAAGGTGCTGGAGGGCACAGTGAGACAGTTCAATATTTGTTTCGTTTCATGTATCGATGTTATTAGCTGGTGGAATGCTCGAGTGGCTTCCAAAAAAAAAGCAAAAATTTAGAGACTATATTGAAAGCCGTCGCAGAGTAAAGCAGTGAGTACTATATTGAACAGACACATTTTCCTATACAAATTAAGCAAAACAATCACTTTGCATGAGAGCTTAGCACTCAGTATACAGTATGTGTGTCGAGGGATGTTGGTAGGTGTGTAATAATGAAATTATAGGTCAAATTAGAGCCATAATTCTAGCATACGCTTGTCAGACGAAGAGGAATATTAAACCCCCGCAAAACGTAAAAAGGTGAACAAGCCTGCAGTCTCACCTTGCCATTGATGACACCCAGCACCATGTTGTGCAGCACGAGAAGCGGGGTCGCATCCGTAGCGTGCACCAGCGTACCCACGAAAACTTCCATGTCCGGGCGGGGTTTCTGGGACATAGCACATGAAGCTTATTTCGCTTGTTAACACACCGGGAAAAGCAACTACGCTTCTTAGATGCAGGTAACCGCTTTTGAATGTCTTTAAAAATGTTACTTTCACTCTAATTTGATTTTATAATCGTAGACCTGCATTATGGAGGGCAAACGACACAAAAATTATGATGAAAAGATTATTATAACAAAATTAATTTCTACTATAGTTTGTGCTTTACTTAAGAGATTAAGTACACAGTGAAACTCGGCAAAGATTTATTTCAAGTAGTACTATACAAGCACAAAACTTTATCAAATCTATACTTCACCACACCACTCCTTGGGGAAGCTGAAATGACGTTTTAATATTTCGCAGTATTTAATGGGGTTCATCGTTCATCTGATGATGTGACGCTTTTCTGCACTGACACATTGAAAAAATAACCCCAAATCTTGATGTTACCTACATCATAATTCATTGATGCAGTGTTCACCGGCTTGTCGGAGTTAAATTCTCGACAAACCATCTCATTCTAACCAAATAATTCAATTTTACCTCATCTAGCTACAGAATTTCATCAAAATAATCATCTTTGTATAACATTTCCATAACAAACTGTTTACGGATGCAAAAGTGGTTCTTCGTCAGAAATGTCCTTCGCTTAGCAGAATATTCGTCACTGTATGCCGCGTGACGTTGAATCCAATGAACGAAACTTATTTTTCAATTATCAACTCTTTTCTACGTTTTCTGTGATTTTTTCCCATTGATCTTCAGTTTACACGAGGTGATATTTTCATCGGAGCACCCACCCTTGGCTTGTTGGTGACAGCACCTCGTTCCTTTTACTTCTTGATTATCAACAGCACAATAAAAAAACTTGCAGGACCGCACAACACAAAACTTGCACACAAACATAGTATGTGTAGTTCAAGTGTTAGCTATAGAAATAATAGCAGTCTCAAACAGGAATAAACACCACTCAATTCTAGGTGTTACTCCACGTGAAAATAAACACCAAAATCCTCCGAACACACGACTACGAGCGCACAGCGACAAGGTCTGGTATACTAGGCGCCGCTGTTGCAGCAGGATTGTCTGCACTCTCATGTGACGTCGTCATCCTCGTTATCTAATGCACAACTTTCAACCCAAAACACTTCCACTCCATTCAGCTGACAACGACTTTTGCACGGAGTCTGCTACAAGCAGCAAACAAATTACTTGCTGGAACTCACAATTGTTCGCACACAAGTACAGTAAGTATTGAAAGCAATCATAGTCAGTCAGAAATAGGTTCTAAAACGAAGATATGTCGCACTACATCACAACCCGCACGATGAACTACAAGCTCCAAGGTCACAAGTAGCTACTTCAGATTATAACTGCACAACGAGTCTCGTAAAACTGAATCTGGTTTTTCCTGATTTACTTTTTCACACACCTTGATATCCTATAAATTTTTCTGAACCTAAGCCATTACAGGTTTGTTTGAAATGAGACTACATACATATCTTCGAGTGAAAATCCCGTAAATCGGCAAGTATTTATCTTATTCTACTTAAAATACATCAAATATTAGGAATTTTGTGAAACGAAATCATATGGATGAAAATAGAAGTCGAATGATTCACTGAATACTTACAATAATTAAGTATTTGTACACCAGGCAAATAAATAAGTCTTCGTTTTGTTCAGTAGATCCTAAACGTCTCAAGTAAGATCGGCAGCGTTCTCTTACCACGCTCAACATGAACAGTCACACAGCCGTGGCGGCACTAGGCTCCTTCAAAAACCAAGCTCGTCATTCTTCTTGCTCAGTATCTTATCGCAGAAATTATGTTACAACTGCGCACCTGCTCTTCGAAGACAACATAGGAACGCAGCCGTTGCCTTTCAACGTTATACGTCATCTACGTCATACAAAAAAATCATTCATATTTCTAAAACTACAAAGTGTTGAAGCAAGCACAAATGCTAGCGGTGGCGAGACTCCTTTACTTGCTAGAAACTGTTAAGCTACATAAAAAAACACTTTAAAGAATGGCAAAAACGTAAGGCACGTAGCACTAAAAGGAAGATATGTATCATAAATGATAACCAGATCTCTATAATTAGAAACATGAGACGACTCTTCTTCTGCAAGATATAACTTTTTCCAACACACGGCTACCTTCACAGAGATGGAAAGTGGTAGTATGCATAACACAAGCCACTAAATTTTTCCTTTTTTGATGCCCTAAGTTTAAAGCCCGTGCTTGGATGATATGGGAGCTCCTGAGCTTAAAAATTTCAATAGTTTTTTCTATCATATTTTTTTGACTCACTGGTATTGGCCGCACGTATAATTACGAGGGGTGTTATAGATAATCGACTATGCCTAAATATTATTTTATCTATGTCCCTTTATATATCCATTTAGACGTGCCTAACATATAAATATGTTCTACATATAAGTATATTATTTCCCCTTTAATCACGTAAATTTTATTAAATGATACAGGAGTTCAGAACCATAGCCTCATTGTAGAAGAAATATTTAAATTTCTCTAATTTCTTGATTTATATCCGGGAGAATTACAATACCAAGACAGAGAATAAACATGAGTGAGATTGTGGCAAGAGCACACCTGGATTACTTTAACACGTTGCCTCCGATTGCCTGATTGGTGTAAAACTTCACTTTGTACGCATAGTCACTAGAAGGATCTGAAAAAATTACAGAACCTAACCTAAGTGGTACACATACGTACCACTTCGGAGTCAACGTGTTAAACTTAAAATTGGTGATGAAGATGAATCGTAAGCCCCCATAATTTGCGTACAGCAAGTGTCAAAAATCTACACCAGTGGATAAAAGTCACAAGGAAACAACTAACAGTTGGCATTCCTATGGTATGTCGAGAGTAAAAAAAAACGTGTAAATCATTGCTACTTTTGCCTCGCAAAACCTCCAAGTTATAGCAAAAAAACTCAAAAGGAATTAAGCTACCTAAATTTTGATTCAGCAATTCATCCAATGTTCTACTCAGACGAAAACCAGTACGCATTTCCTCAAAACCACTTTCAGTGAAAAATGAGTGATCTGTACATGGGAGTCAGATGAAAACCATGAACATGACCGATACAACTTGTCGATACATAAAATGTCGTAGATTTACTAATGTAAGTATGATGAACACAAATGGGTCATACGTTTGAATCTGAAAATGGTCAACTTTCTTACTCAGCCAACAAGGAGGGTATACAAAATATCCGTGTTTCCAGTGTTTATGGTTTAGCCGAGCGGAAGACAGACATTAGGAACAAAAACTTTGGACAGTTAGAAAAAGTTTGACTGCCGGAAAGATGAATATTGCACACCAACCACTTGTTGAAGGAGAGAAAATCTTTCCACTCCATATTAAGCTACAGCTAATGAAGCAATTTGTTAAAACTCTTAAATTGGAAAGTGTAGAGTAAAACTCATATGTACATTACCTAGCCTAAGTTATGATGAAATAAAGTGGGTGTTTTCCATCAGACACAAAGCGGAAAAACGCCAATGCGCTGAATAGGATTTTAATCTCGGAAGCCCGGCAATTTCTGACTGCCCAGCGCAAACCTGGAGGTCGAGGAGCAATGCTATAAGCAAATGTCAATTTGAACAAGAAAGAAGACAGGAAAAGTAAAAGAGAAGAACAAATTTTGCAGCGACAAGAGGAGGAGGCCCCGTTTCTGCAGTCTCTAGCAGTGGAAGGGAGTAGCACAAGTGACAGTACTAGTGAAGAGGAAGCAGATCCATTGACAGCTGTACGACACCAAGACCTTTGAAATGAGGGCACCAGTAAGTGCTATCACCAGGTCTTGTTGCAACTTTGGACTACCATAAAGTATCAGACGCAATTTGTGAAACTGTCAGCAGCTTGGAACAAGAAATCCAGCCACTAACCTTGAATCGATCCAACCTCAGACGGCGACGACAGCAGCATCGTTAACCCACTTAATAAAATGCAAGATAAGTTAGACCCACAGTTCCCATTCATTGCGCACTGTAATGGGAGGCTTATCCCAAATCTTATTGGGACTGTGGGCAGATTGCCTGTGCTACTGACAGATAATAGTAAACCAGAGCTCCTTGCAGTCCGAAAGCTACAATCGGAAAGAGGAAAACCGCAAACTAAGGAAACATCTTCTACTCTGAAAGACCAGAATTTAGAGAAAAATATCCAGATGTGCTTCGAGAAAGCTAGCCCTAATACTGGTTACCACAAAGGAGCATGCATTATTTTGAAGCAGCTTCTTTGCCGCGAACTTCAGCACATTGGATGTCGCCATCATGTCTTAGAATTAATTGCTAGGTACCCTTTCTTGAAGCCACGGAGACTCCATTTGCTCCGGATATTCTCTTGTTCAAGCGCTTAATGACAAGACCACACATGAAGACTCGTCAATTGACCAACACTGTGGTCAACTTCGACGATGAGATTGAGCAGGTCTTGGAGACAGCTTTTAAAAGTCATTCACTCCAGAAATGACTACAGAAAACTCCAGAAGCTGGCTATTATCTTTCTTGGAGCTGTCCTTCCTCGAGGCATCCACTTTACAGCTCCCGGTGGCACGCACCAAGCCCGACGGATAGCGAAGGGACCTACTCATTCCAACTCCAGATGTTTCGCGCACAGTGCAAAACTGACAGCACGCGAGCATGAAGAATTAAGAGAATTGTGTTTCTTTTTTTCCGTACCTATGTTGAAATGTAACAGTTTGCATTGCTTGGAAGCCCCGAGAAATGACCTGAAGTTGCTGAAGCAATGTCAGATGTATGACACGATTAACACCAACACACCCAACGCTACGGTGAAGATAGCAGGCCAACTGTCATACCTTTCGGAGAAGTTGGTCCCTTTCGCATTTTGTTTGATGACGATTTGCACAAAAGCATTAAGGACAAAATGGTTAAGCTATTGGAAATAAGGTTAGGAAAAGCCACTGAAGCGTGTAACTATCGAGGTGAACCTCATTGAAGAGAAGACTCGAATCGACTTCACGACCAAGAAATTCAGACTTCCCCTAAATAACTTGGATTGTGCAGATGATTTCCTTAAATATCCAGCAAGTCAGTGGTAGCATTAGCTTAACTTCAGTGCTACAATAAGTTTTATCGGCTTATTGACTCACCATCGATCACGCTAAACATCCTATTGCACAGGCCAAGGATTTCTCTGGCCATCACACGTAGGATGAGCAACTACAGATTGTTAAAGTTGTTGATGAACACAGCAAAAAGTACTCTGCCACTCGTAAGTAGACCTTACTGAGCAACAATGAATGATATTGATCACTACACCTCAGCCAATGAGCAGCTAATACCCACTGCAAAAGATCCCGTGAAAGGGACCCAGGCTTGTAAATGTTGGAAGAAAGCAACCTAGTGAAATGAGTGTTCTATACATCATCAGAGGAACATTGAATCCATTGGGCCACCTCTATATACCAACACCTTTTAATAGACTTTGCAATGGTATTTTTCAACCAAAAGGAACACCTTCGCAGGGTCAGAGTATTACCTTTCAAAAAATTTTCTTGCGTACAAACAATGGCCACCCTTATGAATAAAGTGGCTTGTACACTAATGTTTTTTGTTTTCTCGGTTATTCTTAAGAATTAAGCGGTTGTATTCAGTAAACGTGATGTTATCTCATATTTCATGTTCAATTCAGCTTCTATTGACATTAAAACTAATACTTTTAAGCTACAACACTTGGTAAATAATCCTGACCAAATAAATAGGTACATTCTACAGAATGAAAACCTTATGTCAGAAGACAATGGATGCCGTACTCGAAACCAGCACTTCCACAAGATATCAAGAGGGTATATAACCGCAGAATGCTAAGCGAACGAAAGTACCAGGTTTTAAATCTTATTAAAATGAAATCAAGATTGAAATCCAAATAAAAATTCAAAACTCGCGCACTTCGTAATTGTGGTGAAGTTGAGGAGTCCACGTTTATTATTTGCGTCATTCAGTGCACCATCAACGTTCAAGACGTGGCAACAAACGGAAATGCTGATAACACGAATATTTGTTACATAAGAAGAAACAGGGAGTATTGCAATCATTTGACCGTGAACAATTCACATGTTTTAGGTCACAGACAATGGCTTACAAATCGAATTACGTACAAATATCCGTAATCTAAATTTGGAAGTTGAATGTAAGTGCATCTATTTACTTCATTAAAATTTAACTCACCATTTTACTCTGGCAGTTCTCCATAATGCGGTAAATGGTGCTCTTGCTAATGTTAGCGACTTCAGGGTTGAGGAGAAGGAACTTGCTCCGTGTTTCTTCAATTGTCATATCCTCCTTCTCGGAGAGAATGTCCATGATGCGCTGCTCGTGCACATCCGACAGCTTCTTTTTCCTACCCGTCGAAGTCTTACGTTGTATTCTATGCTCCTTGCGGAACACCTGCACTACTGAAGACACCGTCGACTTGGCAAGGTGCATGAAGTCCGCCACTTCCCGAATTGTGCGGTTCTCATTGAAGAATAAGCTAGAAATGAAACAAAATTAAAATATTAAACACGATTTAATTATATCATAAAAATTGAACGATAAGCGACAATAGTGCTTCTGCCTCCTCAGCCCCACTCATAGCTTCTAAAATTGAGGTCTAATTTTATCCCCCAAATGATACCTGAAATTCCCACCTTCTCAAGAACATCCTCTCGTCTAGAATAGAATTCCTCTCTTCCATGTAATCAATCTTCAGAAGTTATAAAATCGACTGAAACACACCAGATCAACACACAAGTCAAGGAGATCATGACAATCGGTGACACGCCCCCTGTATAAAATAATCCCTTGAGTAAAAAGAAAAAACAAAATGACAATTTATAACATATCGTAAATTCTGGGGTTAAAATTTGAGCGTGAGTTGTCATTTCGTGGTAATAACTGTCACTGCAACATCGCCCTACAGCTCAACATCATCCTCTGTCCTGTGTTTTGACGTTTTTAGACAATATTTTTCGATGAGAAGGTTTTTTCGTCTAACACAAATGATTTCATTACGCATTTCCTGCGATCACTTAACCTTTGCAAATCGTTCCTTTTTTGCACAAAATCACTCAGAGTTTTTTATAAAATTTACACCTAACCTAACCAGCGAGTCCCTCAACAGGAAATGTGTTAACAGCTTTTGTGAAACAGTGACGAAATGCAGTCTCCCAAGACCTAGATATTTCACAATGTCCTCATTTTTTCACACATAACAATGATGAAAATTAGAAACATGACACAAAAAACTTTATACGATTACCTAAAATTTATATCATTCTTTTATTGATACCTAGATTTACGGCTCGAACGTATTTATATTGTTTTAATTAATACACCGCAAGAGGTTACCTCCTTTTTGTTATGTGTATGACTAGACACCACGGTTCCCTCTGTCCCAGTAGATTAATCCTATTTCCCTAAGTATGTTATTAGAAACACACACGCAATGAAACAACAGCACTTGATATTGGATAAGAAGTCGTCTGATTGTTAAGAGCTTCTTCGCCTTAACCCTCTACCGCCGTATGGCACTCACGGGGAACATCAGAAAAAATGCTAATTATGTTAAAATTATATTATATGTGAGCAATATGAGGTTGCTACTAGGTTTAAACGCGGCGGCATCATACAGCGTCGTTATTTTGGCTGCCTGGCTCTCAGCGTGCTTCATTGCATCAGTGTACAGACGGTCTTTGTGAGCTTAAACGTAGAAACTAGAAAAATAAATTCGTCGCTAAAGGGTTAATGACGAATTCGAAAGTCCATCGAGTTAGAAGGCCAGTGTAACATAAATTGGCTTGAATTAACGCTGTGCTGCCTGATATCGCATGACGAACAGAGGCGGCCTGTTGAGACAGAAGCCTGTTCAGAGAATGACTCCAGTGTATACCATTATTTTAGTTCATAAGCACCGCATCAACATGCTAATATGTCTAAATACAGATCATACCATAAGTAGACGTACAGATTTGAAGTCATCACACGAGAAAAATGCCAATGTAGCTGAAAATTACCTAAACTATTGCTTGACTAACGTATGAAATTTTGTACCAGAATATTCAGGACACGTTAAAATGAATAACCACTGACTAAACCTAAATTCTTATTAGTACTGATACATAGTTATTTAATTCTATACTTGATGAATCTTCCACATTTACTTGGACGTTTATATTTCTTATTTTTATTCCTGGCACATAAACAATTGCCCAGAGTAGAATGTACTGAACACAGGCAAGATTGTCCATTAGTTTATCGAGTATCAGCAATTGTACTGCAAAATATGTAACTACGATCAAACGAGAGCATTATTATTTCATTAACTGCAATAGTGGGTCATTTACTTCTTTGTTCATCTGTAAGGTTCTGGTGACTGCGTAACCTTTTAATGCATAATAATATAGAGATGTGATTCAACGATGTAGTAACTCCAAAACCCTAACCAAAATTTGTTTTATACCTATCCTTCCGTATCACCTTCTTTTAAGGTTAATTCGGAGAGCTTTTAGAATGTGCAACAACAAGACCTTACAAGCAACTTCCCTAAATTGCTTTAAAAACAGCAAAATTTTGAAATTTGCGCGACTTCGTGGGGGAATGACAAAATTTCAAAAAACAACCGATAATTACTCACATTTTTACATCTTCTGTGCGCACATAATTCTCATAAAAACAGTTTTACGTACTTTCCCAAATTTACGCTTAACTATTTTGCATCTTACATTCTCTTTTCACTGGAAATAGTCAACACCAAAAGAATTTCTAGTCGTACTCAAAAATGTACATCTTAAGCTTTTATCACTTTGAACGCGATTCCGCTTGAAAACAATTTCTATTTTTGAAAGCGTAATATAAACAAATACACGTGTGCACATGTTTTGACTGTTTTCAAGCCATCTGATTCTATGAGAGTAAATTTCCTATTGATACAATGAAATTCAGTGTTTTAGTATACACAACTATAATAATGGGTGTTGAGTAGTTTCCACCGCACGACACGTGTCGTGTTTAACATAACGCAGAGCCGAATTCCAAGTAGATAACTAGTCAGTTTACCAGCAGCAGCAATCGTGGCTTCGGCAGCTGCGATGCTAGAAGGTCATGAGGCCGGCAAACAGCCCGTGGCCTTGTGCAAACGTTCGAGCATACCAGAACACAGTCAGTGGTTCTGTGAATTCGGAGTCGAGTTACTGCCGAGTTACTGTCGCACTGTCTTCTTTGATGATAACTACCGCGTAACCTCGTATGAATAGCATTGCAGAAAATCGTAAAAAATGGACGTGCAACGCAGGAGATTACCAAGACTTGTTATTAAGGCGCTAACACTAAGATATTAATCATCTGAGAAAGGAACTAATTCTTTTCGTAAGTCAACAGCAACTTATAAATATCATAGAATTTGCGCTATCAACTATTATCGATATAAACGATTGAGAATTATTAACACAGCAATCAACTCTTTTACCACGATGAACATCGTACGAAGCTTAGGCAGTAAAAGAGAACGAGCTCTTTGGTTGTAGGTTTACTTACAATCACTATTTTGAGTCGGCACCAACCATGTTTTCGACACCAATGCAGCCCATTTCTCTAGAGCATATCTTTTCTCACAAAATGCACGTCCATAGGAGAATATAGGAAAAATATTCACGAATGCCCACCATACTAAAGCAAAATATTTACGTATCTCACAATGGTAATTGCTCGTAACGCAATATAAAAAGTAAAGAACGAAGTCGGCGCTCCTACACACCACAGGATGAAAACGAGAAGCAAAATAACCACCGGCCAACACTGAATGCAGTCACCAGCCCTGTGCAGGCTCCATATCAGGACTGACCTCGCATTCAAGAGGCCTTCTCCCTGTATCCGGTGGCTGTAAAATACAAGTATGCAGAGCTGATACTATGCAGATAACTGGCTATTAGCACCCCAGTGCACTGTAGTAAATGAAAGTCTGCAAATTAACTGTCAATGGTTGACGGTATTTTGATACTAACCATTTCGGTATTACTAATCGAAAGTTCAAACAAAGAGCAAATCTTAGGACCATGTTCCCAATTGGTCAGACTTCAATATTTTAGGCTAATTTTGAACCGCGTTATCAGTTACAATTGTAACAAAATAGGAGATAAATTGAAAAAACACAACCACAACGTACAGTCATGAACCATGTATAACCTTTAAATTTTACCGGATACAACTAAATTAATCCTCTACATCATTACATAAGCATAACACTTGGTTTTACTTTATTTCAGTTCCTTCCAGTAAACATTCCAGGAAACCACCATCATCCTCCATCACAAGAAAACCAGTCATTCCACAGCTCTAGAAATCATTGATGTAGTGATCCTATACTCGACTCTAGACTGAGTACAGACTCTTGTGACTGTCCCAAGATGCGATGTGTGTTTCCACGTACTATTATGCTCATGTTCTAGTCATGAATAACAATTGAAAGGGTCAGGGGTAAAGCGTTCGAAATCCCTCTTCTCTCCTAGGTACACATAACTATACCTACTTTCTGCCTCACAATTTGGATGACAAATCACGGACCATCAATTGAGTCTCAATAATTTATCGAAGTCATAGTTTCCTGTCACAATTAATTTCTCAAAAAAAAACAGAAGATTTTTCAGTTCTGGCTAGAGTATTTTCGCAACGAAATTTTGGTCCCTATAAGCGAGTTTGAAGGTTCCGAACATTTATGAAAAGCTATTCAAGATACATGCCGTCATCAACTGTAGCGTACCCTAGATACATTCCAAAATACGTCAATTCATGAAAACGCATCACAACGCAAACGCATTACAGTCGAAAGAAGAAAATTTGAGTTTTTTAAAAAGCAAAAACATTGAAAGAAATCGTAACATCATATGAAATGAATTCAATTTGCGAAGAAAGAAAGGTGTTGCAGCATTGCTCTAGTGCAGTAATTGACTTTCTTCCAGTCAGCAAGGCCGTGACGTAGTGTACAACTGTCCAAACAATGTACTCTGATGCACTATGTGCACAACTTCACTCGTAACTTAAAAAGGATCTCACAGCACATCGAAGTTATGCTTTCTAATCAAAAATTAAATTTGAATGATCAACATGCACAGTATTTTTAATCAAGAAAGACATTTATATGTCAATTCATTTACTCACTCTCTTTATCGTTTCTTGCTATAATTTTTTGAAACCAGAAGAGAGAGAAGCATCTTCGACTTCGATCTAAGCATTGTGCTACCTACAATTTTATTATACTCGAAAATTGTATTTCTAAGACAAAAGCTTCTTCATGCAAAGTATGTAATCCTCTCCTCTGCTTCCTAACTTCGTCGCACACAACCGCCCAGCTTGATCGCCAGGGCTAACACCCAACAAAGAAGTTTGTATTTTCCAAACTTCCATAGATGCAATTTGAACAAGATCCCTATCTTTTAAGTTGCTAAATAACACGATTAATTTACTTGGATCTAGGGAGTAGAAAACACAGTAATAAATTTGAACACACAGCACACGAATTCGAGTTTCTAAATTTTCGAGGCCAGCAATTTTTCGTTCTCGCCCTGCCGCAGAAAGATAAAGATGGTATATTAACTCACACAGCGAATGTCGTCCAGAAATTCTGCACGAAGAACTTCCTCCGATTTTGATACGAGGCCTGTGGACTTCTCTTCGATTTATTTCAATACAAGAGAGCATCTTCGTGTAACATCGTACACGAAGTTTTTGAAGCAAAAGCTCATTTTAAATTAGGTCAAATATCGAAGAAACGAAAGCGGGCACAGAATGGAAGAGAACTGTTCAGAAGACCAGGCTAAATGCAACGCCCTGCTTCAGGGCTCATTTGATGAGTGTCATTGCTGTGAGAGGGAGCAATATTGACGAACATCTAATGTAGAGAAACTTTATCCATCTTCACAATACAGGCACATTTTGAACTAAACTTCTGCAACATTCTAGATTCATTTATAATAATATAACTATTAGAAACTATCATGAGCCCAGTAAGTAGGTTAAGATATATTATAACTAGTTTCAACTATTAAAGAAAATAAGAACAATTTAAATCTCAAAAAAATTGCTAAAAAGAAAAATTCACACACCGCTATTTATTAGGATATTTTATTATGGGAACTAGAAGCAGGATTTTCAACAAATTGGAACTAATCATAAATTATAAGATGAGATACTATCCTGAACATATTCAGATGTCCCACGGATCACACGACATCTGCAACGTATCTATATATTTGGCTGTCATGAGTGGAAACTTAAATGGAGATGCTCTTACACACAGGCACTACCTGCCACAATACGCTGGACTCCCGTAATCTCTATGAGATGTAGTCACATGATGGCACCATTAACAAATAAAGGCCGAGACAACGTCCAAATTAAAATAATCTTTACGATCTTCATACAGCGTCTTGAAGTTGTAATGTAAGCTTCAAGGGTTCCTATACAGCGTGTGAATCTTGAACAAGATATCATTTGAACAAACAAACTAATAAAACTTGCGTTTGGTTATACCTGCTAATGAGCCAAATTTCAAAGACTCCTAACCAGTCACGGTTTTTTAGCAGTGCCCCCTCGTACACCATCTACATTTTGCTTCGATATCGCAAGCCATCAACTTGCATATCATTGCATATCTCCTGCATCGCATTTGAAACCAGTTCACATCTATAACAAACTAGTAAACCCTTTTATACGAGGTGCATTCAGGTTATAACACTTCTGACTTTTTCAGAACTGGAAACAGAAACATGCGGTTTGTTTTAAAATACGCATGCATTCGTTATGAATGCGTGACAGATATATGTCAATACTGTACGGCACACAGAACTCTAGCGGCAGCGGTGAAAGTGAGGACTGTTTTTGATGCTTAAAATGGTGACGTTTTCATTACAAGAAGAGCGTGTAATCATTCGTTTTCTGCATACAAATGGTGTAACACCGATTGAAAATTATCGTCATGTCTCATCTATTGTCACAATCGATGAAAAGAAAGTCCAATTTATGTCGCCATCAGGCGTCAACATTGCCTGGTAACATGCTGGTGAGAGAAACTGACTCAAGCTGTAATGCAGCGACCATAACTTACTATTGTAACGCGAGAACAGTAACCTCCAACTGTAATGCAAGGACAGTAACCTCCAACTGTAATGCAAGGACAGTAACCTCCAACTGCAATACAATGACAGTAACCTACTACTGTAATACAAGAACGGTAACCTTCTGTGATGCAAGGACAGTAACCTTCTACTGCAATGCAAGGACAGTAACCTTTTACTGCAATGCAAGGACAGTAACCTTCTCCTGCGACTACTGTAGGCTACAGTGTCAGCACATTTTCTGTGTGATGTTGATGGGAGGGCAAATTAATTCGGAAATAGGTAATACGGTCACATTTTCTACAGGTATTTCATGCTTATAACAACCAATTTCACCCACATAACCAGGACACTATTGAGAATGCCATCTTACCCTCAGCCACCTGATGATCATCCCCCTTACTCCTCTGATGATCAACCCTCACCCACCTGATGATCATCTCACGCTCCGCAGATGATCGTCCCTTACTCCCCTGATGATCATCCCCCT
>VCRD01006125.1:0-29318 GCA_006783055.1 Trinorchestia longiramus
GTCTGTACTATAACCAAAACTGTGTTCATTGAAATAAACCTGGTTAGCGTAATCACGCTCCTGTGATTTTTCTAACCTTCTAACAGAGCGTTGCAGCCTCGTTATATAGAGCGGTTGGCTGGGCTCTGCTGCCTGAGCGTGACCGCTCATTGGTCAATGTCGTGCTTCTGGTCGTAACGAGGCCTAGCCTCGTCGCTAGATTCACTTCTTCTGTCCTGTTTGCTCATTGGTCGATGAAAGCTAGCCTCGTGGCGGTACACGTTTGTAGTGGAGCCATGCGATTCACTACAAGTACTTTGGAAAGAAAAGCTCATTCAGCGAATCTTCACGAGACATGCCAGTTATGACGCATCTTAACGACAGTGACAAAAACATCGAAAGCTTGAAATGGCATCCTCTTGTTTTAAAAATGGTTCTTGGTCATAAAACAATATTGCTGTCTCGCGGCCTGGTTGAGAGGTTATTCTGTCTAGCTACCTTATTGTTAATCCTCCATAAAAATGAACTTAAGGACACAACTGCTGAACAGTTGATATTTTTGCTCTCTAATAAAAACTTTCAACTTTTCGGTCCAAGTCCTAAGTTTTTGAACAGTATTTTCATTGTATGAGTTCCTTACGAGAATTTAACGTTTAAGAGGAGTAAGATTTATACATGACATTCATACTCTTTAATAGAATACATTATCAGGAGCACATAACGCACTTTGTTTAGGAGTGTGAAAGCTTCGACGAATATCATGTTTTTCCAGCTGAAAATTGAATTATTATAATAATGAAAGATGAAGGTCCCCCTATTTTTGAAGATATATGTAGGAGAAATTATGTTTTGTACGATTTAGATCATACATTGCATGTATAGTTTTTTTACCTTTTCAGTTTACTATATTAAACTCAATAGTGCTGTACCTCTGTAACCGTTGCAAAGGCGGTTTAGCAAGGGTAAAGAGCATTTTAGAGAAACACAAATGAATGAATCAAGACTATAGATTATGAATCGAAAACATTCGAGCAGGTCAGCTTCGAGGCCTCCAGCCCAAGAGGGACACGGAAGGAGAAAACGGATGAATAAAGTTTACATGCGTACAAAAACTAAATCTACAACAGACTCTTGCAACCAACATTGGTTACGCTGTGGTAGGTAGCTCGATCAAATTCCCGTAAGGGAATACTAAATTCCTAAGGCACGCTGACGAGGACAGACAGTATCAGCGTGCCTCCATGGGTACAGCGTGCACGGAAACTCTATGTATTCCCCCGAAGAACCCTGAGTCCCAAAAATATGTGAAAGGCAATCCCCTTGATCATGCCTCCTGGGAGATTCTCAAGGAATGCATTTCAAATGAATGTATCTAAATTATGTCTGCATCAATATACCGTATTTGATAAAATTCTTTGGCTCATCGTCATACATCAGCTATGTATGAAGATAATGCAGGACAATATAGGCAGGATGTTACGGAACTGTTGTGATGTTTGTTTTTAAATTGAATGAAAAACAGTAGTTGCGAGTAAAAGGATACTTTCTAGATTTCTTTCACTCTTTTTCTATGTGATTTATAAGCTGCCTGGGTTGAGCCAAATTTTTAAACAATAATAATTGCTAGTCCTGCTGCTTGAAATTCTAGTCGTGTTTCAATGATGGTGACACTAGTTTCTCGTACGACAGTACGGCGCACGTACGCTTTAAAGTGACGCCAAGATTATTACTTCAAATGAATTACATCTTAACGTCTATTAAGCGCACTCAACCTACGAGTATCTTGATTCTTCAATATGTAAATTTAGTTGTATGAGTGCAAATATATACTAAAGAATTCAAATTTATTTTATGTATTGTGTACGTTTAAAGTGGGTTCGTGATGAAAAGAGCGAAAACTGCATTTCCAATAAAGTTGTTGCATTAAATGTGATTGATTCAACAGTGTTTTTTGAAACTGCTATATATTGAATTTCATATGTTATATATAATCCCAGAGCGATACAAATGGTTGTTAAACAACGCAATCAAAGCTGGAAAACAGAAATTCACGTACGTTTTTAAACGAAGGATAAAACTTTAGAAACGTATTCTTTGGAAAATATATTATTACATACGTTTGGATGACCTTTCAAATACAAGTTGAAGCAATTTCACTTGCTTATTTGGTTATGCAAAATTATCTGAAGTGAGTTTAAGATAGAAATTCTGTCGAGGAAATTAGTTACCTGCCACTTCTATATTTCTTTTATGTTAACTTAGTAGGTGTTGTCAATGGTCTTGTACAATCGAGAAGAGCATAGCATTTATAAATAAATGGAACAGAAAAGGCAAAGAATAATTCTAATTGAGTAAATTTATATAAGAAGGAACTTACTGTATGCACTAGCAACATACTGAATAGAAAAATAAATACTGATCGCTGTGACGTTGAACGTTTTTGGGGAACGGTTATTTTTCTGTTGTCGTTGTTTTGGTGGGGGCGTTCTTTGGGGGAAGTGATACGATTGGCTTCGTAGCTTGCAGATTTATGATTGAACACAATCAAAATCAGAGCAGAAGTTAGGGCCAAGATCGAAGACAAAAACTGAGAACTTGAAATCCGTAAAACTGAAACTGGATGTCCTGACAGGTGAGGATATATAATATATATAAATAAATTGGAATTTGTATTAGAGGAAAAAGGGACAGTGGGATAGTCGCTGGCTGGCAATATCGAGACGCTTTAGCCACAGCGCGCAGCCAGGCGTCGTTTGGTCCTTCCCGCCAACCACCAAAGGAACACGTATTCAATATCGTTCTCAAAAATAGTGTTAAGTCCACACCAAATCAAAAAATGTAAGATATTGTGTAAAGTATAAAACGTGATCGTGAGTATACTTAACACTATAAGTCCGTCGATATCAGCATTATTCTAATTCTGTATTATCATAACTGTAAAAATGCAGTCATAGCATATGCAGACAGGAGGCCAACCGTGATATCCATATGTGACACTGAGGAATGCTCAAGGTGCTAGAGTCATTTAATATAATATTCTGTCGCCAGTCATAGCTGTAGAATTTGTGTAATACTGACAAGTATCAGTATAGGTATTTCATGTGAGCTAGGAAGTTATCTCATCCAAGTTTGCGATAAATAAAATGTGTTTAGTCCTTCATGCTCAATCACCAGCTTTCTAGTAAAAGCATAGCTGTAGAATCATGTGTGATACTGACAAGTGTCAGTATATATGTATTTCATGTGAGCCAGGAAGTTATCTCATCAATGTGTTTGTGATAAATAAAATGTGGTTAGTCCTTCATGCTCAATCACCAGCTTTCTAGTAAAAGCATAGCTGTAGAATCTATGCGTGATACTGACAAGTGTCAGTATATATGTATTTCATGTGAGCCAGGAAGTTATCTCATCAGTGTGTTTGTGATAAATTAAATGTCCATTCTTTCCTGCTCAATAGAGTCCTGGCCATACAGTAAGATATCAAAAAGCATTCTACATGCATAGTCAATTCATTGATTTAACTGGTACTCACTCACAAGAAATGTAACATTCAGAGTAAAATGTAGAAAATGTTGTCTTGTCTACAGTAGCATTATAATGTGTTCAATGTAGGTATAAAAAGTTTTCACACCACCCAACATTGGAAAGAAAGTGCCTCAAACAATTTTTATATTTTTAATTCAGTGTGCTCAAGTGTATGATTTTTTGCCTAACAAACAGTGCCTGTTGCTAACAGTTAGCCATTTCTTTTTCATTTGTGATGCTGAATTGCAGCAGTTATGTTTCTAAGCAATACTCGTGCTTTGATGTGTCAATCATGGTAGTTTACTATATTTGTGAGTAAGAAGTTTGCAAGGCAATTCCATTTGTGTAGAGACACTCAGGTATTTAAATGTGATGTAGAAGATATTTTTCCTTAACACTGAGGTTGGTAAACCTCAAGTTATTTATGCCTGCACCTTCAGTTATCTAGATGCCTTCCTTTCTAAAGGAAGTATATTTATACTGGTACTGTTGCAAAAGGAAATTATATTTGTTTGTACAAGTGGCAGCAACTTGTTATTTCAGCTCCAACTGTGAGATAAAAACCACTACCCTAGTTCAGTGTAGCTTCCAGTGTTTTCAGTCAGCCTCAATGGCCAGTATTGTGTTTGAGCTACATTCTAGTGTATGCACATTCAAAAGATAATCATGTGTGCCATTTCAGACGCCAGTACTATGTTAAAGTATTTAATTTTAAGTTAAATAATTAGTTCTGTAAACTTAATTTGTGATTTGTTCTCAGATCACGGCGTTTCAATAAACCCAACTTCCAACGAACTCATTATTTATCCTACGGGACACGCTTAAGTCCCGGACACTGGAACTGAACCAAACTGAAACCGAAACCTGTCCGGATAAGGACCAATAA
Organism: Trinorchestia longiramus; assembly: GCA_006783055.1. NCBI lineage: Eukaryota > Metazoa > Arthropoda > Malacostraca > Amphipoda > Talitridae > Trinorchestia > Trinorchestia longiramus. The sequence goes on from VCRD01006125.1 coordinate 4,391, forward strand.
GTAACTCGAAATAAATACAGAATTTAGCAAGAACAACCAATATCACGAGACAACATTATAAGACAACTGTAGAGTAAAACACTAAGGCATCGTACCTAATTAGCTATCAGCTAAACAAATATAAAACGAGATGCCGATACAGCTGCTACCCAGGCCATAAAATTTAATAACCGTATCAAAATGGCTGGTCGATCTTTCAGTATGCCCGTCATAAGTACTCGGACGTAGAGACCTGAGTGAGACGAAATTAGATAATAAATTTGATGGCTGATGCAATAGTTATTATTCAAAATGTTCTATCATTAGATTAATTATAAATTTCGGAGTTACGCGAATCAAAGCACAACAATTTCAAACACAATTCAAATCATCTGAATGAAAACGTAACCATACAGAAATGAGAATTTTGCAATACAATCTGTCAAATACATACGGTATCAAAACTGCTTCAAAAAGGAAATCTTAAACCTACAGGGGAACATCTAGGCTCAGCAAGACAAGTTCAAAGAAAATCTAGTATGTAAGTGAAATGCAAAACTCTAACACATGGTCAATAGAAACTTACCCGTCAGAGAGAGACTGAAAGCGCTAATAGACTTGCTGCTAACTGGGCGATAGCTGAGACCGAACTGCTGGGCAGTGGGCACTAAACCTCATGGCTCGTGGTTGACTATGATCTATAGAAGAGGGTTACAATTTGAAGTTGAAACTACGATTAAATTTTTCACTTCAAAATACTAGTTTCAAATGACGTGAAATACGTATAAAACTTAACTCTAAAATATTGCTAAATTACATCATATTTTTATATCGACACCAACATCATTCTAAATTGAAGGGTGGACAGCACTAGTGGACTACTTGCATTTTTCCCATGGGAAAAAATGCAAGTAGTCCACTAGTGCTGTCTACCCTTCATATAGTAAACTACTGGATCGTAATCGCCTCTGTCAGCACTGTGTTAGCGACAGCACGGGAGTGGACTACTTGCATTTTTTCCCGTGGAAAATATATTATATTTACCACGGGAAAAAATGCAAGTAGTCCACTAGTGCTGTCCACCCTTCAATTAATTACGATATTTCTGATTCACTACGCGTTTACGTAACTACGGTTTAAAAATATGCCTCGTCAACTGAAAACTCCAGCACACAATGGCAGGGTAATTATATTAAAAAAAAGTAAAAAACTTAGTACAATTGTATTAATTAAAGTAATATCGGAGTCTCGTTGAAATTTTTCCCCATGGCTGGTCACCATCATAACAAAATGACAAAACGCGATTTGGAATTAAGATTTCATTTAAAACTTTACTTGTGAAAAGGCTAGATGGACAAGTACAATACAACCACACATTGAAAACGCTTGAATGATGTATAATAATATATTAGGATCAACCTGCCACACAGAACGACGCATAAGTGAGGTTTGTTGAATCGTGTCGCTAACGAAGTAATCTCCGTTTCTAAAAAAATCTACTTTTTCCTGACATTTTCTTTCCAGATGATTTTTCTTATACGTTGTTACTTGTGAACCTACTGAAAACGATTACAATGGAAATGTGAACTTTCTCTGCACCTTAAAATGTTAATGATTGTCTTGAAAACTAAAACGCAATAAAGTCCAAAATCTTAAAAACTGAGGTACATAGTTGCTAACCCAATTTAAAGAAATGGCAACTACGTCCATATAATATTTCGCTTATCACCTAAAATGCGTATAATATCTACCACGTCAGAATTTATATGTAACACCAATGATTACGTCTTAAGTCATCACTGAAAAAGCGAAGTTTCATTTGTTTCCACATGTATATGTAACGTTCATTGCGTGATGTGAATGTTTATGTATACCCATAAGTACTGCTGTTCTATCATCTATGATACTATGCATAGAATACCTACCACTTAAGGATTTTATGATAAGGCATTTTTAAAAACCAATGCTGTTACATTTCTTATGTACCAACTTTATTGGAAATATACGTTTTTGTTTTGTTTGTTTACCGCAGTTTTTAAGATTTTGGAATTTATTAAGTTTTAAATTTTGAAACCTCTTTTATTCGAGAATTTTATTTTTGAATACCTTTCGAATCTTTTCTTTTATTTTGCGTTAATTGTAGTTTATTTTCAGATCCTTAAAATGAAAAGTCGAGTTAAGAAAAACGAGCATTTTTGACACCTTTTTACTTTTAACAAAGGTTCTAAGGCCGCAAAAGCTGCTCGCACAAATGAAATTTTGAACTCAGCGACGCACCCTGTTTTGACTGTCCAGTTGAGTTCGATGAAGATCGATACCTACTTTTGTAGGTATCGATCGATACCTACTAACAACTTTTGCACGAAAATTCTCATGAATCGACAAGGGAATTGGCAAAGAAAATGGAATGCTTACACACTACTATAATGAAGCATCTTTACTGGGTAGGAAATGCCAGATAGGAAAGAATGAAGCATAGGTTCCGCATGCTTTCAGTGACAACAACAAAAGTTCACGAGCCACAATATCCGCTGGTTTGCTGCCTTGTCACCTCTCAGCTCATGGACACAAGCAACGATTTCGTTACCGAGTCGTTACTGGTGACGAAAAATGCTGCCTGTACGTCAACATGAAGCAGCACAAGGAATGGTTTAGCCTCGGTAAACAAGCGACACCTTGGGGGAAACAAGATCTTCATCCGCGTAAAATGATGTTTGCGTATGGTGGGACTGGGAAGGATTATTCATTACGAATTGCTTGAACGGAACCAAGCGGTCAAAGCAGAACTATATCAACAGATAGAACGACTCAACACGAGTATTGAAGAGAAAAAACTTAATTAGCAGCATGAAGTCCAGCATGGAGGTTCTGCCACACCTGCCGTACACTCCCAATTTGGCAACTACGGATTTCCACCTCTTTCGATCTCTTTTAAATGCTATGCGAGGAACTTCATTCATTACTGATGTACAAATTGAGAGCTTGATTGGATCACTTTTTCGAGTCGAAATCGGGTGATTTCTAACATCGGTATTGAAAATCTTGTTGAACGCTGAGAAGTTGTGAACAACAAGAGCGAATTCATTATTGATTAATTAGTTGTTATTTTTGGCTAAACCATTTAAAAAGTTTAAATTTAGAAATGACGTTAACTTAATAGTCACCCCAACATTTTTTTATGAAATTTGTGTTGTTTAACAAAATCATTAAAAAGAGTAGGGTCAAGGGTTGAAATTTTCTACACATAAAGTTGTTTGCATATGATACCTACACTAATGTAATTAGTATGTAAAGGAGTGAAGTGGTGTTGTCCTGAGATGGCAGAGCATCATTTGCATCCTGAGAACTGCCGATCCATATTAAGTTTTTGCGATGTTAGGTACTTAATAATTGCACAATTATTTGGGTGTATATCTATGACTTTTATGTTTTAAGCAAGGACTACTATAAACAGGACGTGCATCGCCATATAGCTGACTACGCTAGCGAAGGCCATTGCTTTCTTAGTAACACAACATTTTCTATCGGACAAATTGATCAATAATTACTTCTTTCAGGCAATAAAAGGGATAATAAGGTTTTACAGTGAATTTTAAATGGTTTAAAGCAATGTAATGCTTTGAAATACCAATTTTGACTGGACTTAACATGTATTATTGTATGAGCTTAGTGGCCACTTTATAGAAAGCCGAGTTGCTGCAGTTTTAGACTTCACAAATTGATTATAGTTAAACCTTTTCCAATGCAAGCAACCAAACATACAAACATTCACGCATATAAACAAACAGACATAGAAGCAAAAACCTACCAAACTGCAGCAATTAGTCAGCCAACCGGGCCTTCTTTACAGAGGTCTGAAGAAGGACTGCCCTCTTCTGCTGGTCTTTCTCTAGGTTGTGGAGTCTATTCAATAGAACATTTGCCAGACGACGGAACATCTTGGGACAGTGAATGTCAATTCCACTAAAATCATCAGACTAGATCCTTTGTGCAACGACTTCATCATGACACACAGCATAGAAGTGGCCTTGCAGTTTCGGTTGTTCTCGGCCATGCCACTCAGCACCCCACCAGAAAATTAAATAGTGGGGCGAATCTGTACTTCATCTACCAAGAGAAACACATTCTTTTGCTGCAGTGTCTGGACTTTGAGCAAATGTTTCCCTCAGCACCTGGTCCTTGTCAATAGATGAAGTGATGTACTGCAGCTTGCGTTTGCACAGCAGCACCAAAAAGTCTCTGAGCTGTTCATAATTACACTTTGGGTATGATTGAAGAGCAAAACAATAATCATTCATGGAAAACTGCTTTTGTAACAAAATTTCCAACTGACGTGTCAAAAATACCAACTTTTTCTCCTTCTCAGTGTCGACACAGGCTGATGAGTGAGCTTGAAGAAGAGTGACAACATTTTGGATCGTTTTATCAAAAGGGATGTCATAGTGCATTGCCAAACGCACAGTTTCGTTGAACTGATTATGCGATCTCAAACCATTATTGGGATGAAGTGTCTTAAACAGTGGTACTAATGCCGTTCTTGAACGCACTGAGCGTTAGTGGGGAACACAAAGTGGGCTTGTTTTCGACAATCACAGACAGGCTGCATTCACTGAAGTTGTCAGTCATGAACAAACTCACAAGCCTTTCTTTCGATCTTGAAATAATCAAGTTCTTGTACTGTTTTTGCAGGTTGCGTTTAGGTTTGAAAGCATCAAATGGAGTAATCTTATCCTTCTGAAGAAAATACCTCAGTTGTTGGTCTTCAACTTTCGCCGGGCGAGGTGTGAGTTTTGGAGCAGGCAGACATGAAGCAGGCACATTGAAGATACTGTGCGGCGCCTGTTCTCCTTATTCTAATTACCCCGACAGTTCACAACCCCACACTTGTTCGGTATTTTTAATACATATAATTTGCTATAAACTTTGTAAACAAACAGTATCCACTTAGAAATGCAGCAATGTGCCTCGAAACAAACAATAATGTCCGATTCAAACCAAGAAACAGACTACGACAATGTTCGCACTTTGACAGATGGAGGATAACTGATCTCAGTGAACTGCCTCCGCTGCCGTAGTCAGCTACATGGCGGTGCACGTGTTATTTATAGTAGTCCTTGGTTTTAAGTTAATTAGTCTAAGTAGCAATAAAGTTGTATGTAGTAGTGGTAAGTCGTTGTAGACACAATGTGCAGTAGTCACAAGTTGTTGAAGTAACAAGTTGTAGTAGTTCCAAGTTGTTGTAGTACAAAATGTAGTCAAGTATCATATTAAAGTACTACTACTAACACAGTAGTAGTCACAAGTTGTAGTAGCCACAAGTTGTAGTCAGGAGTTGAAGTAGTAACAAATTGAAATTGTCACTTAAACGAGTTCCATTGAAAAGAAGGTTCGTCACATTCTTATTGCTTTTCTTTGAGACGAAGCAATGAATGGATAACCCACTTTCAACGACCTCCATACAACAATCATTAACATTTTAAGGTGCAGAGGAAGTTGACATTTCCATTGTAATCGTTTTCAGTAGGTTCACCAGTAACAACGTATAAGAAAAATCATCTGGAAAGAAAACGTCAGGAAAAAGTAGATTTTTTTAGAAACGTAGATTACTTCGTTAGCGACACGATTAACAACAAACCTCACTTATGAGTCGTTCTGTGTTGCAGGTTGATACTAATATATTATTATACATCATTCGAGCGTTTTCAATGTATGGTTGTATTGTTTTGTCCATCTAGCCTTTTCACAAGTAAAGTTTTAAATGAAATCTTAATTTCAAATCGCGTTTTGTCATTTCGTTATGATGGTGACCAGAAATGGGGAAAATTTCAACGTGACTCCGAAATTACTTTAATTAATACAATTGTACTAAGTTTTTTACTTTTTTAATATAATTACCTTGCCATTGTGTGCTGGAGTTTTCAGTAAACGAGGCATATTTTTAAACCGTAGTTACGTAGACGTGTAGCGCCTCAGAAATATCGGAATTAATTTAGAATGATGTTGGGGTCGGTACAAAAATATGGTGTATTTTAGGAATATTTTACAGTTAGGTTTTATACGTATTTTACGTCATTTGAAACTAGTATTTTAAAGTGAAAAATTTAATCGTAGTTTCAACTTCAAATTGTAACCCTCGTCTATAGATCATAGTCAACCACAAGCCTTGAGCAGGGCTCCCACTGATGGGGGAATTCCCCCAGATCTGGGGGAAACGCAGGTGGTCTGGGGGAATGGGGGAAACGCTCGTAAAATCGAATAAATCTGGGGCAATTATTTTCAATTCAAAAATTGTGTAACTTGAATAATTTTGGGTTACACCCAGACTTATGTTCATTCAAATGTATATGTCATGATACAGAACAGGAAATACCCTCTTTAATGACGTATAAAAGGCGATTTAACGAAGTTTAAATCGTCTTCGAACAGACTTGCGACGAGATTTGCTTTGATTGAAATTGTCTCATGACCGTCACGTGTCACAGGCCACAGTTCGAAGTTCAAACAAACTCAGAGTTCGCTCAGTAAAAGTCTGACAGTGACCTCGTGACTAAGCGTTTCTCGCTTTCTTTCGCTGAGCGAATACTTTGAAATTAACATATTCTTCATTAACTGAAATTATGCGTGAAAAGTGTGGTAATGAGTCTTATGTATTAATTTGTGAATTCAGATATTTTTTCACGTATTGTCTTAGGCAAAGGAGGCGGAACGTAGAAGTTCTTAAAGATTAATTACCTGTGTGCTTTAAAATAAAGAGATATTATATATGTGTGGCAGGCCTAGTCTTTATTGTTATAGCTTGGAAACTTTTAACCAGTGTTTTTATACTTTCTAGAGTTGCAAATGCAAATTCGGAGTGTTACAGTTGAGACATTCTTGAGATTTAAAATTTCTTTGGTGTCCTGGAATTGATATGCTATCGTTTGCGTGTCTAACACTCATGGTTGCTTTATTCCAAAGTAACTATTATTATTTATCTGCATTGTCATAGTTTATTGTCGTTACAGAGGCTAACTCTGTAACATGCTGTTAAGCAGTGAGTATTCTTCTAACTTGAATATTTATTTTGCGTTTTAATACGCAAAGCACCACAGGGATGGCAACTAAGTTCATTTTATTGGTTAATGTTATTTATATGATGATATTATTTTAAGATTATTATTTCTGTTTCCGAATTGCGATTATTTTCCCCATAATGAGTGACCAAACCGAATCGTCTTCTAAGAAACTGAAGTTGTATACGCAGTCATTTAGAAATGACTGACTTAATGTGCCTGAATTGAAAACTTGGCTGAAACGGGATAGTAATGATTCCAACTGTGGTTACTGTAGGTGCTGCAATATTTAATTGAAAACTTACAACAAATCTATGCTCATCAAGCACAGTAATAGAGAAACATAAGAGAAATATAACTGTTGCAAGTACAAGCCCTGATATCGCGCACTTTATGGTAGGAGAACCGTCCAAGGGATCCGAAGAAATTGCAAAAAGCGAACTTATTCTTGCAGTATACTTTGCCGAACATGACCTACAGTAAGTGTTGTTAAGACTAGTAGTTGCAACTCTACGGTATATTCTAACCCGAATTCGCTTACCTCTATTAGACTTGTCTTCAGACTGCGTTGCTTCTCGTACCAGAAGAATGTCCTCTAACCGTGGACGATGCGACATCAATAACCTTCGACCGTGACACACAACCTCTACTCGCATGACGATTATCCCTATACTAGTGTTAGTAACTGAATCTACTTAACCTAATATTTTACGAGTACAGATCTCCAGGACAACGACTACTTTTAACGAACAACCAGCGTACAACCTGCACCTGAGCCGCTTCTCGCGCTCTCAACCACGGCACCGATACGTACACGACAGGGCTCAACCCGCAACTGACGCTGCACCCGCATCATCCCTCACTCAAGCTCAGGCGTCGCCGTTGAGGTGCCAATTACTAATTTATACATTATGCCACAGTAAGGTAAGTAAGTAAGTATACAGTAAGTAAAGTCAGTTTTTAGTAAATCTATAGCATATTATGATTTTTTTAATTTTGGGGGATTTTTTCTGTATATGGGGGAATTTGAACTGCATATGTGGGGGAAAGAGAAAAACCTCAGTGGCAACCACAGTACAGTAAAGACTAGTTGCAACATTTTCAATTTGACGTCATGGAATTATGTGAGGGGTGAGGGGTGAGGAGGGTCTCAGTGACGTACACGCAAGTCAACCAATCATGGCGCACAAGTCAGGCCAACGGTCACTTTGTCAAATTTATGCTGTTTTCAACGCAATAAAAAACATTGGGAAACAGCTTGAAACAATGGTCTAATGCTGGTCGGCAACCATTGAAATTCCATTTTCATACAATGATAATATTGAATAAGACACTCTGGGATGCTCTGAGTGCACTCAGTTCATGCATAATAGAAGGTGCAAAAATAAATTCATCAGTCGTGATATTCGCTATGAGAATACGATGAATTAAAACCAAAAAATTATAATTTTCACATTACAGAGAAGTGTATAGTTTTCTAGATCGAGTAACACAGAAAGAAGTTTTAGTCCAACAATTTGAATTCTGTCATTTTTCAATTATTTTTCTTTCAAACTACGTAACAGAAAAGTCATATGTACTTGTTCCATAAATGTTATTATTAAGTGAGGTTCATTAATATAATATTAGACGAGCCTGTTAATTTTGACATTGAACCTCCCAGGCCCACTTCGTTGTTCTAGTGGTAAATTGATTTAAACGTCGCTCAAGCTGATATATCTCGTGACCGAGTGGTAAGAGTCCTGGGTACATGGTTGGGAATCCTCAGTAGCGCGAGTTCAAGCCCACCCGTGGCAGTTTATTTATGTCGTATCGGCACGTCGCCCCACTCCTTCAAAAAATTGACCAATCAGCGCTAAGACAATTATTACGTCATGGATCACGTTCCCGCCTAAAAACCGTTGTTGGGGTGGTCATTGCCAACCTCCCCGATGTGCCCTTACTTCTCTTTACTGTACTGTGGTGGCAACCCTGGCCTTGAGGCTTAGTGCCCACTGCACAGCAGTTCGGTTTCACTCTCAGCTATCGCCCAGTTAGCAGCTTTCAGTCTCTCTCTGACGGGTCAGTTTCTATAGACCATTTGTTAGAGTTTTGCATTTCACTTACATACTAGATTTTCTTTGAACTTGTCTTGCTGAGCCTAGATGTTCCCCTGTAAGTTTAAGATTTCATTTTTGAAGCAGTTTTGATATCGTGTGTATTTGACAGATTGCATTGCAAAAATCTCATTTCAGTGTGGTTACGTTCTCATTCAGATGATTTAAATTGTGTTTGAAATTGTCGTGCTTTGATTCGCGTTACTCCGAGATTTATAATTAATCTAATGATAGAACATTTTGAAAAATAACTATTGCATCAGCCATCAAATTCATTATCTAATTTCGTCTCACTCAAGTCTCTACGTCCGAGTACTTATGACGGGCATACTAAAAGATCAACCAGCCATTTTGATAGGGTTATTAAATTTTATTGCCCAGGGTAGAAGCTGTCTATCGGCATCGCGTTTTGTATTTCTTTAGCTGCCAGCTAATTAGGTACGATGCCTTAGTGTTTCACTCTACAGTTGTCTTGTGTTTTCTCGTGATATTGGCTCTTCTTGCTAAATTCTGTATTATTTCGAGTTACTTATTGGTCCTTACCAGGACAGGTTTCGGTTTCAGTTTCAGTTCCAGTTCCAGTTTTACGGATTTCAAGTTCTCAGTTTTGGTCCTCGATTTCGGCCCCAACTTCTGCTCTGATTATGATCGTGTTCAATAATAAATCTACAAGCTACGAAGCCGATCGTATCACTTCCCTCGAAGAACACCCCCACCAAAACAACGACAACAGAAAAATAGCCGTTCCCCAAAACCGTTCAACCTCACAGCGATCAGTATTTATGTTTCTATTCAATATGTTGCTAGTGCATTCAGTAAGTTCCTTCTTATAAAAATTTACTCAATTAGAATTATACTTCGCCTTCTCTGTTCCCTTTATTAATAAATGCTATGCTCTTCTCGATTGTACAAGACCATTGACAACACCTACTAAGTTAACATAAAAGAAATATAGGAGTGGCAGGTAACTAATTTCCAGGACAGAATTTCTATCTTAAACTCACTTCGGATCATTTTGCATAACCAAATAAGCAAATGAAATTGCTTCAACTTGTATTGAAAAGGTCATCCAAACGTATGTAATAATATATTATCCAAAGAATACGTTTCTAAAGTTTTATCCTTCGTTTAAAAAAGCACGTGAATTTCTGTTTTTCATCTTTAGTTGCGTGGTTTAACAACCACTGGTATCGCTCTAGTATTATATCTAACATAAGAAATTCAATATAAAGGAGTTTCAAAAAACCATGATGAATCAATCACATTTAATGCAACAACTTTATTGGAAATGCAGTTTTCGCTCTTTTCATCACGAACCCACTTTAAACGTACAGAAAAAGTACACTATTGAACCCTTCTAAAGTACTCCACACATAGAGTAAAAACGATTTAACTGAAACAAACACCAAATCGCCACAGTAATACAAAGTCTACTGAGAACTATAGCAAGCAATAACAGGATTAAACATAGTCAAGCATAATGGCATCTTATATAGCCAACAGCCTTTGGTCTTGGTGGAAAACGCATACTCGTCCATTAATTTCATCATCTTAGGATGCTGAAGTAATACTGAAGCACAGCAAATCTTAGGAAAGATCTCTTTTTCATGAGGGATGCAGTGATAAAAATGAACTAGGTAATTTTTAACCATCTCAAAGTCTGATAGGTAAAATACGGCCATTAGAGTTAAAGTGTATAAAATCACAACCGGACGGCTGGTTCTCAAACTACGAGGACGCTACTACAAAAAGCAACTTTTCACCAACAGGCTTGCCGGCGACATAAACACCATCATCTTGCAAAGTGAAAATGTCTGATTCAAGAACAGGCTCAGTTCCTGCCAATACACTGTTCATATTAGGAATAACCCTCGAGCCAAGAACGGGGTCCACGTAACGGTACAGGCAAATTTTCATAGAGGGCTTGACCGCTTTTTCTTGTCGTACCATCCGCGCGCTGATGCGACTTACGGTGTCCTGGTCGAAAATTGCTACCGTGTAAGAAAAGAGAGCGCTGTGAACGACAGGGTTCACTAGCCTAATCATAACATGAGGGGCTGTAGCAAATGTCATGTACGGCTCACCAGGAATTACATCACTCTTGATGCGTTCGTCCTCACAAGAGTCCGTCCATTTCACCTCTAAGAACTCAAGTTCTAGCGTGTCTCTCAAGTAATCAATAGACTCACTGATGATCTGAGCTTCGTCGAAATCAACTGTGTTCCTGAAGGCCAAGTCGCCCTTGATGGAAACTCTCTCTCTCACTGTCTGTGCGAAGGGCATGACTTTCTTCATGTATTTTTTCAGCTCAGGAACGCCACCGAGAGTCTTCGAAATGGTTTTATTGTCGGGTAACTGGTTGCCATTTTGCATGGACATCTGCTCCATTTTAGCAAGAATGCAACTCTGCCATTCGGGGTAGGTTTTTGCAACCCAAATAGTTCCGTGCGAAGGTTTTTCAGAGACCTTAGCAGCACCAGCACCCTTTTTATTTTTATTAGCCATTGCACTTTTCATCCTGAGTCTGAAAGTGTGAGAGATGTCGGCCAGATACGAGGAAGCCTCGACCAACACGTGGTCAGGCTGGGCAGCCTCAGGCCACTTGACACGCATTACAGAAATCTGATTGCCAAGCAGACTCTGCCAGAGGTGGTCGCACACGTGCGGGCAGATGGGAGACAGGATACGCACTTGAGTGTCCAAGTAACGCATCACCACTTTCTCATGCAGACCTCCTTGAACTGCCACGCGTTCTCTGTACTGGTGAAACAAGTTGCTGTATTCGAAGTAGCTCGTTCTCAGAGCTTCTTTAAATAACAAGCCAGAGTAGTTTTCGTCAGATTCACGAATTTTGAGGTCCATTTCAGCAAGAAACATTTTATCACTGACGTTCAGGGATTCATCTGTGCGCATTTTGGGCATCTCGGCAAGCAGTTCCTTCACAAGCTCTACGAAGGTCCATAGGCGCAGCACGGCAGAATCAGCTACGCTTGTCTCAAAGTTGGCATCTTCAATGGAGTCGCCAGCGTTGGCGAGTGCCAGTCTCATAGCGTCCGCACCGTACTTGTCGAGAGCATCTGCGAGAGTCATGAAATTACCTGTGGACTTGGACATCTTCTCAGAGTTCAAGAGCAGGTGGCCGTTGGCACGAATGCCTTGTGGCCAACGTTGAGGTTGCTCGGGCCAGATGGCGCAGTGGTTGTACAGGTAGTATGTCAAGTGATTCTGGATCAGGTCTTTTCCTGAAACCCTTAAGTCTACAGGGTACCAATATTCAAACTCACGGCGCATTTTTTGTAGGACATCCGCTTTGATCTGAGTCTTGGGAAGTTTGTCAGTCTGACAAAACACGTAGTCCCACACCTCGGGAGTCATCTGTTCAGCTTTGATGTTATACTCATTGCCGGTTGAACCATCAAAGTTACGCTGCAAAAAGTGAGCGACACTGTAGTAAGCCATGTAGATGGTCGAGTCTGAAAGACTTTCAATGAGCCACGACTCGTCCCATGGCAGTTTGGTGCCTAACCCGTAGGTGCGCGAGCAGGCGTACTCCTTTAGCCAATCAAGGGTGTACTCAAAGTTCTTCCGCACCTCGTCATGGAAGGTGTTGAGGTTATCCAAGGCACACTGAGCACGCTGACGCCACTGCGGCTCTCCATATTTGAGGTACCACTGGTCGCAAAGAGCCACAACACACTCCTCACCTGACCGAGACACCACCAGTTTTTCTGGCTCCTGGTACATCACTGCTTCATTATTTTTTACCAACACATCTTGAAGAACTTTTTTCACATCTTGTACTTTCTTCCCACTATACTCCCCAACAATGAGAACGCCTTCATAGAACCCCTTCAAATAGACCTTTTCTTTGGCTTCAACTAGTTTATCTTTATCGTTTTGGGACTTGATGCCCATGGTCTGACAAATGGAGGGGGCTGAAAGACTCCCATACTCCGGTACATCAATTATGGGTACCGGTTCCACAGCCACCATTTCTTCTGTGATGCCGTACTTCTCTCGGAGCGCTGGCTTATTTTTAATGTCCGTCAGAGCTGCGAAGTCGTCAGGTGAGTCAGATGGCACGGAAGTAACTACGCCTGTGCCTTTGTCATCCTTCACTGTCAGCATGGGTAGCGTGTAGATGACGGAATAGCTCGTCATGGGAGCCGACAGTTTCACGCCCATCAGTTGATGACCCTTTAGTTCTCCGAGTGGGTTTACAACATTCTCTTCCTTCAAGATCGCCTGATATGCCATGTTGGTGGCAGCACGCCTCGTGCACACAAATACCTCTTCCTGGCGAGAGAGCACAGCCACGTAGACGATGTCAGGACCCAGCCAGCAGTTTGTCTGGCCATACATGGTTTCAGGCCTGAGCGTGGCAGCAACAAGGTACACGGGGTGCTGGGTCACGCTTGGAATGGCCGCCAGTGCTGAGGGCAGCTCGACGACTCGCATCTTGATGAGCGTGTACTCCTGCGGGGCGACACCCTCGCCTGACGCTCGGTCGTGGTCCATGCACGGCTGATCGTCCTTCGGCGAGTAGATCGTGTAACTGCAAAATTGAATTAGATCAAATCATCATTCACTAGACTGAAATAAAATGCAATTCCACGGCCAATTTTCATTTTCAACCGTGGGAAAATACAGTGCCAGCAAAAAACTTCAGTATCCATGTGCGGTGAAAGAACTTTCCATGTAAAATCCGCGTCATGACTGCACTTGTTTTCAAGTTCAACGGCAGTTATCGAAGAATTTGACATTACTACAACCTACAAAAGCTAATTAGTCTTTGGTGAAGTCTTCTTAGGTGCGTCAGAGCTTGACATCCTCTGTTGTATTGTACTGTCCCGGGACACATTCACGCAGTTAAACGTTCCAGTTGATAAATTATCTCCCACCACATACCTAGATGTCTGGCTATAGCAATTTCCAGGTCCCCTTCTATAAACGAGCCAAAGTACGGGATTTCTCGTCCATTTAAGCTACTTCCGACCCATTGTGCGTAATGGGAGTGAAGATGTTAAACTTCAAACTTATAAGAACCAAAAAAAACAGCCTGGCCCAAGCGAAGTACGGACAACATTACTGTAAGAGTGCATGAGACGAACTGACCGTTGGCTGAGTAGAGAAAGTTAACCTGTGGCTCGCTAAAAACGCACGTCATCACTATGATTCTCCATTTCTAGTTTGTATACTGCAAGTGCATTCATAAAGCGAATTTTAAAAGTAAAATTTTTTATTGACGCACAAGTGTAAACATCATTTTTGACGACACTGTAAATAGCTGACATAAAATACTTGACTCCACTCACTATAGGCAGATGCCCTCTACATCACATATCCAGGAGCCAGTCCCAAAAAGGCAAAAAAGATAATTTAGATGCTTAACCGCCATAGGAAACTGACTTAATATCGAAAAGAAGTGAGACCACGTTTCAATTCATACTATAAATCACTAAAATAATCAAGTAAAATTATTCAACGCAACGTATACATCCAACGGAGTTTCAACTGGTCATAAAAGATCGTCAGGGAGTGCCAGTTAATATTTATCACAGAACGCTTGCAATAAATGAGATAAAGAAGGAAATGAAAATAAGAGAATGAAGCAAAGGAGGAAAAGAGGATGAGGGGAATGAGGAAACAAAAAGACGCTATGGGAATATAACGGATAAACATAAACGTACCATAGAATGTGAAGGTAAGAAATAGAAGCTACAGTAATTTAAAGAAATCAGAAGAAAACAATACGGAGGTAGAGTATAAAATAAAGCAAAAGATAAAACAACAATAAAAATCAGGGCATATTGTTATAAGCAAATGCAGAGGGAAAAGAGCAATGGAGAAAGAATGTCATGAGATTTATGATATATGCATAAGGTTTCATGTATCGGGGCGATGTGTAAAGCATAGGTTTCCATATATCGGGGCGATGTGTAAAATGTATGTATCGACAGCTAAGTTAGAGGTGTGGGACTACAGGACGCCGTCGGTACAGCTGCGTAAACAAACACTTAGACGGTCAGCAAAGCACGAGAAATATGCTGAGCTCCACAAGACGATAAGCACAACAGAGTGGTTGAGTTATGGAGCTTGAGACTCTACGAAATAAATTAGAAATGAATAACAAAAAAAGGGTAAGCTTGTATAAGAAGGCCATGAAGCGAGAGAAGGGGGGACTTGAGAACTAGATCTCGTCGACGATGTAGACAGTTGGGACGTAGAGCAACATTTAGGTCTAGGGCATATGGGAAATAAGGGGGGCACCGTGATGAGAGGGAAAATTAGCGGCTTCTTTAAGGTGTTATATCGCGAGTGTTAACATTGTAACCCATTATCAACAGCGAATCTCCAGCATAAGGGCAAGTTAATATTATTATTGTCTATGTGATCGAGAGTAGCGGCAGGGTAAACTTTGTAATTTGATTTGAACGCCATTAATTTAACTTAATTGCTCCGTGTGATCATTTAATTACTCAGCCATCAGATATGTGATTGATCTGTAATGGTGCACTATTTAAATAGGATATCATGTGCGGTTCATATGCCAAAATGTGGTAGATGACTCACATTTCCCATTTCATGAATTTTAGAATACCATGTATTAAATTTTCTGTGTATCATTACCCTCATCTTGCCATTGAAAGAAGGTACTGGGAATATCTTTTAGCATATCATGTTTTCAGAGGATTAGAGTCCCTCTAGTGCGGTTACGTGTGTATGTTGTTAAATTAATAATCGTGTAAATAACACGAATCGCCATACCGCAACAACTCTAAAGCCCTACGGCAATAGAAGGTTTCCCCATATGTACTTTTTTTAATGGCAAATGAGAGGAAAATTGTATCTCCTATGTTTCTTGGAAGTTTCCTTCTTCCAAGGAGCAGCATTTTGTTCGTTTCTAGGAAGTTTTTTTTTTCACTTCCAGGAAACTATGGAACAATGTTGTGCATGCATTTGAATTTACGTTCATTATTTGACAAATTGGGAGTAACACAATTATATTTTCTGATTTCGGGTTGAAGTTGTCTGTGTGAAGAATTTGTAGGAATCAATATTTTACTACCATTATCGTAAAGCATTGATTAGTCAGTGGAAGGCAAAATTATATGAAATGAAGTACATCTAATGATTTATCAAAAACTGGCTATATATATAAAATAAAACATCCTGAAATTGAACAACTCTATATCCCACATATAATAATAAAAAACGATATTCCTTTTAACAACGCTTTACCCCCAGAATAATAATGGCCAAATGCACAGAAAACCATGCTACGGCTGAATCATAAAGATGCTGTTCTAATAAATCACGCTTAAACATTTAAAGGTGTCTTTTGAAACCAAGGATTTTCTTTAATCGTGTATTAAGCTTTGTCTACAGCAGTGCACGATGGCATCTTGCAACTCAAAAAGTAGACCAGATGGTAAACTAGGATTGGAGTGTGGAAATTTTAGCAAGAAACTTATCCACATCTTCATGGCAGAACCTGAAACGCTCCCATGAGCTCTCATTTGGCTAAGCGAGTTCTGGTTGACGTGTAAATCGAGATGAAGTTAGACTCTAGGCGACGCTGGATGAGCCATCACACAGCACGCCTTCGAGCACTCACCGTTTACCGAAGGCGACCTTGTCGCGCTGCTTGAGCCTCAGGAACTGCCAGCGGACGAAAGAGTCATAGTAAGGATTGCGGTCCGTGGTGATGAAGCTGCGGCGCCAGTCCACGTGCAGGCCCACGCGCTGCAGATCGCGCTGTAACGCAACGGACTCGTTCACTCGATTACATCATGCATATAGTCGTCAGTAATCACTTATACTGTGTCAAGTTTGTTCGAATAAAATCTACTAAAAAATTTGTTCGAATACCAAAGCTACCACCTTACTAGAAGATAAACCAAAGACTATCGTGAACTGAAAGTTTTGTATTTATTATTATCATTTTGTACTTTGTTGTATTATATTCAAACTTGCACTCCAAGATTTCTCATGTACCTCAATAATTCTGTAACACTTCACCACCGCATAGGCCAGACCGCACCTCATTCGAGTCCTAGTTTAGCAACTGGTCCCACACTCTCACAGGTGTCGTACATAAGAACCTTCTACATGAGGAGGCTCTCTGTGTTTAGGACAGTAATTGTGCTCCAAGTCAAGGACTAGAGTTGAATATTACATACTAGATACATAGTACCAGTGGAAATTCTAAGGTTTAAAAGTAATAAAATTAAGGATCTTTCACGGTCAAATACTTCTTGATCAATAATTGCGTTATACGATTGATTTGATTCGACTTATTTAAAATAATTATGAAGACGAAAGTATTAGAGAGTTACGACGAATTCGTGTGTTTTAAAGGAATCTTTTTCATGAGTTTACATAAAACTTTCATTCTGTATCATATCTACTGATAATATGACAGAAAAATTTTTACGGCTTAAATGTGATAAAATTAAGGATCTATGAAAAACAATACATTCTTCACATTTACATATAAATTAATTGAATATATGTACATACATATTTAATACAGTAAAGGGAACAAAAGTCTAAGTAGTTATTTATTTTAGATTCTGCCTTTAATTCAATAATTTTCTTTTCAGTAATATATTGGAAGAAATAGGACAGATACACACAGATAAAGAGATAAATAAAGACAGAGATGGAGATACACTATCTTTTATATCAGTAGATACAGTGATACCCACGCTAATAGTCCAATGTAAGATTGCTTCAAATATCACAAAAATATATTTGGATATATGAAATAGCTTAAACAATCAAAGATACTTTTACGTGATACTTAAAGCAATGTTGTAAAGGACTCTCAGCGTGGGTCGTACTGTGCAACGGATTTTGGTTACCGTAAACGAGAGCAGTTCTGTAACAGTGCACTCACCTTGGTGGCGGGCGGGAAGTAGTCTAGCCAGTAGTTGGAGTCCGTGAACTGCTTTATTTCTTCGTCATCAAGTCCAAGCGATCGCATGATCTGCCACTGGAACTTGAAGCCGCCCGCCTTAGCCGTCGCTTTGCTCTATCACATGCGAGAAAGCGTTAGTACAGAGTCCACTACAGTAGTCTTCTGTTACTGTGAATTTTACTAATGCCTCGAGTGAAGCACAGCACTTCGTATTAATTGCTGCGATCATCTTAGTTGCACTTGAAATGCCTCCATGCTACCTTCTCTCGTACCCTGAAGGCAGTTTAATGATGCAAACTTCCTAGAAGCACACAATCAACTGGATTTTACACATCCGCTAGTGACAACAACCAACTGTTAAGTATGCATATATTTGGAGTCAGTAACCAACAGAGAATACTAAGCGTTTGACATGAATTTCGTTTCACTAAAATGTCGCTCAAAGTAGATCAAATCTAGATGCAAATACTCTTATGAAATTGGCGCGAATGTTGAAAATATGACAAGCTGTAAATGTGAAAAAATAGTCATAGTCACCCAGAACCGTTGTAAGTCAGACGATCGAATTTTTCACGAGTTGGCCATGATAGACTTGTATTAGCTAATTTGATTATATCTTGAATGTAAATAAACACGACTCGAGATTCTTTCAGAGTCGGGTGTAATTAAGGAACAGAAAGAAAAACTATCTAACTACTGAAGCCTTTCAAAGCACGTGAATGCCCTACCTTCTTGCCCTTGCTCTTGTCAACAATGGTGGGCTCAGAAGCGGCAGTCTCATGCACCTCGTGAACCTGAATCTCCTCAAACTGCGGGGGGAAGCCGAACTGCTTTAGCTCCCTCTGCAGCTTGTCCGAACTTGCCTTGATCGGCATGCCTGAAAAAGGAATCAGCTAATTAGGAGCACTCCACACAAAACACCAACTCTACTCCCAATTTCGTTATTGCTGTTGCTAACAATGCGCTAACAAAAGGACATTTCAAATACAATATCAGCAAACACTAACGTGATGAATATTATTAATGGTGTTCTTATTCAGAGAGTAATTTTTTGTACACTAATATACTGTTACTGTTTGAACTCAGCATATTTTAGTGCAGATTATACTAGAATATAAATGAATTTGACATAAAAGCATGATCTAAATTCACAACGAGTGACAGTGAACATATCGTTGGAAAATGGAGATAACAAAAATTAAGAACACATGGTACTGACTGGCAGTAAGTTACTCGCACAATCCGCCAGCAACATAAAAACGGAAAACAAAGGCCCGGATAGGAGGATTAGACGAGTCTTCGACAAACTTTGAATCATAACCAAATCATTCAGTCGATGTCCAGTTATTATAACAGTCGATGCTACTACTGTGAGCTGCTAAGTAAGAAAAAAGGCTCTCCAAAAGTACACTTTTACGAGAGATGAGAGGTCAGTCTAAAAACAAGTTATTTCATTATCCCAAATGCAATATTTCCCTACGAGCAAACTATAATTAAATTTTGGTTCGATATACATTATGTTAACAATGATAATGAATTAATGATAATGAATTAATGATAGAAGTGCACCCTTGAGTGTTCTGTGTAGGAATAGTCGTATGCAGAGCGATCTGCTTAGGTGAGGCAGCGTTCGACTTTCTTGCACAGACCAAACAATTTATCCGAGGGAGCCAGGTAGAAAGCGCTATTAATTCATACACTTCTGTGTATTAGGACATCAGAGGCAAGAGATTTCGAAAGCGATTTCTTTGGAAATACAGCGTCAATTTGGATTTAATGTCTACGTTAATCATCTTGGAAAATCAACGACAGTAACTTCGTGGAAATATTGATTAACACACTATAACCCAGCGATACCTCTTTAAACCAGTGGAGGTTAAGGAACAGCATGGATAATCTGGAGACAGTGTACTTACACGTACACACGGTGTAAACAATTAGGACGGTCCTGCGACATAGGAGTGAACGCGCAATGGAGTAAATTCTTAAGGCGTGGCGTGCAATTGTTCGTATCATTCGGTTTGAGAGTGCATTTGGGTGATAATTATCAGAGATAAAGTTGATAGGATTGCATTGATTTTCATTACTTCATAACATGTTCGCGTATCATTTTCGTGTTATTAGTGTGATAGCGTATCGTCTCTCCGCCATTCAGGCAAAGACGGGAGTAGATAATTAATATGAGTGAAATTAGGGTAAATTTAGGCAATAGGATTCCATTGATTTTGCAATGATTCATGATATACTTCGTGCCATTTTTCGTGTGTGTTCAAGTAAACATTGCTAATTAACTTGTCATATTTCTTCCCTTCTTGCATCTGCCTTATTTATGAATAACGTGTCATTGATTATTAGGAGGTTTGGATCCCTCCAATTTGCGGCGACTGTCTTAATGAATAATTTATTGCATTACTGTCAACGTAAAAATGTGCGTAAGGTATTTCCTTGAAAACTCAAATTATATGCTCGTAAATCTCATTAATTCATGCATTAATGTAAAGACGCAGCTCGTATCGCCACACCAATAAAAATCCAAGCCAAGTGGCGAAACATTTCATAAAGATTTTACATTCAAAGGCTAGTGCAAGAAGTGACATGTTAATATAGAGAACATTAACAGGCATTGAAAATTTTCTTGAAGGTTTGACATGACTAATTAACTTCAAAATGCCGCGACATGGGAGTGGGAATGTAGGTCATAATGAGGTCGTTGTTGAACAACAGAGCGCAACTTGGTGTCAGC
This sequence comes from Trinorchestia longiramus, assembly GCA_006783055.1. NCBI lineage: Eukaryota > Metazoa > Arthropoda > Malacostraca > Amphipoda > Talitridae > Trinorchestia > Trinorchestia longiramus. The sequence continues at coordinate 25,184 of VCRD01006125.1, forward strand.
CGTCCAGAATTACATTAATTTTCTGGGAACAAAGTTAAAAAGGATGACAACATTGAATCATTCACCACGAGACTAAAGCGAGCCAGTGACCACTTGAATGAAAGGGAACGTTTGAAGGCGCTCTACTGTTCACTGGAGGACGAACTGTGTGAAGAGTGCGATAATGTCTATGACTCATTTAGTACGCTACAAGAAGCCCTGGAGTGGTTGCGTGGTACCTGCGAAGTGGCTGAACACCCTACGACGTGTCGATTTAGGATGTTTAGTGAACTGCAAGGTGAAAAAGAAAGTGCAGTTGCATACATTGCAAGAAGTGAAGCTACATTCGGGGCTAAATACAGAGACGGGGCGGAGTTTGTTCTTGTAGATTAAATATGGTTGGGACTACAATCAGAAATACCGAAGAGCTGCAGGAGAGATGTAAGACCTTGTACAGTCAACGAAATTAGAGAAATAGCTTTGGAGATAGAAAAGAGGAAATTGGTGGCGGTGCCACACACAGAACAGAGATGCGTTGACAGAGACACACGACGTGAACCGGTGACGTACAGGGAGCCAGCGAAATATGTGTACGTAGCCAGGAGCGCATCATACAGCAGGCCTCAGCAGTTTACAAATCGTTGACACAGAAGGGAACCAGAAAATCCACAATACCAAAACAGACAACGGATGAAAAATGTGCCATAATGAGGAGCTGGAGTTTTTGTTTCTTTTGCTAACTATTTTAAGACTTAACTCTTCCCCAACAGATGTTTGGGTTGGAACGCACCATGGTGAGGCGACACTGCTAACGAGGAGTTCACTTTGGGGCAGCGGGATGATATCCCGTTAACACCAATGACACGAATTTATTGTGATTTCAAAAATTCTAGTGTATTAACACAAATTCTAAAATTAACAATGGGCCGAAGTCAATCGCTGTAAATTATAAACTAAAGCATTGTTCCCACAAGTTAATTAATGTAAACGCAGAACTTTAATTTGACCGGCCTCAAGAAAATTATTTTTCATTTGCGTTTCAGTGCTCCTTTTGCAAAGTTAAGATTGACTCTATTAGCCGGTATATTGTACATTCAAGCGTGTCCTTCTATACATAACAATCCAAACCTATCCAGCACATCTATCAACATTAAACTACTGCACATACGTCACCAGACACATTAGATTGTAAAAATACTTTGAATAATGCAATAATATTCCGTAATCAGAGGAGTTCGTAACTTGGAGTTCACTGTACTTTTATTTGACAGGTGCACAACCTGAATTTCATTGTAAGCAGCTAGCCGCATAATAATGACGTATTTCTACAAGTCAAATGGATCCAGGTGTCACAATATCAAGGTACTTCAAGTATACTTAGTTTTTAACACAAAATAAAAGTTTCAATTGATGACAAAATACATCCACTTTAAATATACAATGCTGGCAACACGCTAAGAAATGGCTGAAAATACTATCCGTACAAAACTCAGAACATGCTATTTTTCATGTCCTTGATTAGTTAGTAAAAAAATTCAATACAAATATTAAATTGTCACATGAAATGTTACATTTAAAATGAACGAAAACAATTGTCGTAAAGTGTTTATTTTAATCAAAACATGATTCCTTCTCAATGACCATCGACCAACGTTTTTCTCAAGCTTATATTCCATCTTCAAAGAACTTGTCAAATTGTTTACAAATAAACTGTTCATATGCTTCAACTATACTTTCCTTATTTAAGAATGTTTTATAGCGAATAATAATTTCGAAATGCTTAACAAGAGATAATCAGTGAAAAAGATACGAGGAGAAAAGGGAGGACGTGGCAAAATTTCATAATTCAGACTTGGCAGCTTGTCGACCATAGGCTCTAGAGGCGTGGGGTTGCGCATTATCGTGAAGCAAAATTGGTCCATCTCTAATCACCAGTCTTGGATGCTTCTTCAATTCTTCACACACGCGATAAATGTCGTGACAATAAGATACTGCTGTTACAGTATCGCCTAGTTGCAAAAATGAAACAAATGATTCCCATCAAAGACTAACAAACAGTGACAATTGGCTTTTTTGGGTGCAATGGTGGTTTCAGATAATGTTTAGACGACTCTTTTGCGTCTAACCACTGCCCAGTTGCTTTGCTGTTACCGACGACTATCTATTTCTCATCACATGTAATGATTCGATTCAGGAATGGATCTCATTCGAACCGAGAAACCAACATTGAGCACACTGTGAGTCGTTTAGTTTTCGTGGAACAAACTTTTCCATCTTTTTGACTTCAACTTTTTTCAATTGTTGAGAAACGTTGAAAGAGATGTGTTGATTTCTGCTGAAATTCTTCGAACCGTAGTTCTCGGATTTTGTTCAACCAAATTCTTTAATTCAGCATGTCGAAGTGCTAGTTTTTGTCTCCCCTTAGTTCATTGTTACTAATCTCAGTTCCCGTACGAAATCTTTGAAATCATTTCTGAACAGTTCTGGTGCCAAAAAATATCCTTATCAAAAGGTCGCTTGACGTTTGGTAAGCTTCGGCAGCAGAGTGACCCATATTGTATTCGTAGAAGAAAATGACTCGATATTGTGTTGTTGTCAACGTAGCCGTAGGATTGGGAGTAGTAATTTTAAATTAAACATTTGTCTATAATAAAAGATACTTAAGATTAACCATATGCATACAAATAATCAGGCTTATGTATAGTTGATTAAGAAAACTACTCTACATACATTTCATGTAAAGCAACCTTATAGTTGTTTAGATTATGATCCAAGACGCAGGGTCATTACAGGTCAAAATAACAGCAAACATGCCTTTTAAATTTGAAATACTCGTATAAGCCAAAATCGGGCATAAATATAGAAACGCGTTAAACTTACAATGAAATTACCTGTACAATGAAGGCCAAATGGGAAGAGGCATCGTTTTCCTTTGAGCCTTTGGTATCCAACAGAAAACTGAAACAAATCAACACACCAGATCAGAGAAAAAAGTGCGGGAGCCAACGTCATTTTGAATCGCAGGAATGCAAAAAAAAACACAAGTTACCACATACTAGCTTTGAGTTATAAGTAAGCAGAAAATTTAGCCAGTTCATTATCGAATAAAGATGTACCAGACGGGATTCACGCACAATACTCTTTCCAAGTGTATATTTCTTTTCTGCAACTTGGCGCAAGTAAATTGAAGAGGCATTGTGCAGCATTTCAAGTGATGCACAGCAAAAGCCTGAGGGAAACTTGTGAACTTGACAATGAAACACACTTCTTCAGACTGTGTTGGCGAGGGCACGGTTATCTCACGTGAGGCGCACTTCACGACACGTGAGGCGCACTTCACGACACGTGAGGCGCACTTCACGACACGTGAGGCGCACTTCACGACACGTGAGGCGCACTTCACGACACGTGAGGCGCATTTCACGACACGTGAGGGGCATTTCACGACACTGCACTCATTTCTTAAGCTTTGATGCCATCCTCACCTAACTTTCATAAGGATCTACAACACAAGCTTTGAACCACAAATTTCCGAACTGCTTAACATGATGACAAGCACTTACGAGTATGTATTGCAATGGTATGCAAACAAAATATATTCTTAATATTAACACGATAAACCATCAAAAACATGCAGATGACATCATATACAAATATGAATAAGTATTAATGTCACTGAAATTTGTGGACTTAATTTTGAATTTATGTGTCTCGCTTGACAATGAATTTTATTTGCTTGCCTTAGTACAGGGTGGCCCATAATTAAGGTACCTTTATAAAACTATTATAGCTATAAAACTACAAATGGTAGAGATTTGATTAATTCAGAATGAATGAGGAGATTTCAGTTTTCTACCAGCGTATCAAGGCTACCGACAACCACAACATATTGCCAAAAATATTCATAAAATCCAACCCCCAAAATGAATCGCTACACAATGGAACGAGCAAAAATAGTGGAACTTTACTTTCGATGTAATTGTTCGGTTATTGCAGTCTACAGGAATAACAGGAACATTAATGGTATTGAAAGAAGTCCTTCGAAGAAATGCGTAAAAAACTGGTAATGAAATTTAACACGTTGAATGCGATGGCCGCAAATGCCGACTGCCCGCTGGTGCGATTATGTTTAGGTTGCTATAGCGTCAGCGCTGCT
>VCRD01006126.1:34538-48633 GCA_006783055.1 Trinorchestia longiramus
TAAATGTTTTTCATATCAATGAGAGGTACCTCAAACAATATTAACACGTTTGTATTTGTCCAAATTGTCTGTCTAGGGAAAATATTAGATAATTTTGTGATAAGTGAAACTAATATTGTTATGTCTTTCTCGTTTATAGGAATTATCTGCTGGATTTTGATTTTTCAGTTGCAATGTCATCAAAAATGAATAGATTTTTATTTTTTTGAATCTATTTCACTTGGATCTGGCACTGAAACTCTTTCTTCAAGATATTTTATTGAATATTTAAGTGTACGATTTTTATGCAAATTATTAACGAATAATTTCTCATTCTCAACCAGTTGAATTGGCTCAAATTGGTTATAGTTTTTGTCAAAACCACCTTTTAATAATTTGTATTCTGGTTGATAAATTGACTTACTGTATAGAAAAAGATTGCTAAAATCAACCAATTTTTCCAACGAGTTTCCATTTCCAACCTTCCAATTACGGGACACAAACTTGAAGATGGAAAAATATAATGATGTTTTTATTTATTTTAATTACTTATGTTCACATCGTTTTCTTCTACTGGGTAAGAGATTTTTGCAATCCTTTCCTTATTCAAATCTAAATTCTGTTTATCATCCAAGTATTTAAATCCAATACCTGGAGGACGTCTTATATATCAGATGCAGATTTATTATTTATTCTTGCATCAAATATATGAACTCCAGATATTTTTTTTAATTGAAATCTCAGGTTTGTATATTTTCTCAAACACAAGTTGCTAGAAGAATGCTGAAGTATTTTAATGCATCTTTCAACATTGCATTCTTATCTGATTCATGCTGTATTGTCAATGTTAGCTGACTAACTTCATTTAGGTTTAAAATTATGTCTTGCAAACGCTGTTGAAGAATGTCTTTTACATCTCTTTATTCTGAATTAAGATCTTCTATCTCACTTTCAGAAACGGAGGATGCTCACAACTCCATAATAATTTTTTGAAACTCATTGAATTTTTCTTGATTAGCTGATGTTATGCTTGACTCGAGATTCTTTATCTTAGTTTCAACTTTAATACTAAAAGCTGCTAGTTCTAGTATTTTCCTCATAACAAGCAACTTCGTGTTTACTTCATGAGTTATACGAGTTTCTAAACCATTAATCTTTTGTTCTACTGTATTAATTATCATAGATTCTACTTCATGACTTTTTTTCCTATTTGATTAGTTATTATAGATTCCAGATTAAGTTTGACTCTTGATTATCAAATTTTTCAGAAAGTTTGTAAATAAATGGTTCTAAAAGATTCAAAACTGAGTCTGCTTTAGAAAATTGAATTTGCAAAACATTTTCAAATTATCAATACTTGAAATAAATTCATTGATTTTTGCTTCTAATTGTGAAGTCTGACTAATAGTTTCATTTCTAAGTGTTTCATTTGAACTTTTTACTGAGTCTAAATTACATTCTACAGTTGAATTTTTGATTTCTGTTGAATTATTTATAAATTCATTGCAATTACTATTCAAAAACTTGTGCGTTTCTTTGCAAGATGCTACAAAACTCCAATTTAGTTGTATAAATATTGAAGCCAGACAGTCTTTGAAAAAAAAATTAATGTGTTTTTAGATGCAATGTAAAAAAAATTAATACCAGTTTTTATAAAGATCTAATACATGGAACAGACTGAAAGCTCTTGTGTTTCAAAAGCAAAAACATTTCTAAACACATGTGTCCGCCGATAACGGCTTCCACTTTTTGTATTTTGTAAGTACATAGATGATAATATAACGTAATTACTTATATACTTTTTAACCTTCATTGGAAAATTCAACCTATAACTATCAAAGTAATTTCATTTGTATGCATTTTCGTGCCAACGAGTTCAATTAGGTCCCATTCCTTCCTCTACATCTCAACTTAAAATTCATAGTTCAGTTTTCAAAGGTTTTCAGGGAGTGTATCTCTCATGAAGATACCTCTGACATTTGGAATTTTTAATTCTATTATGAAATTTAGTGAATCATATTGAGTTGATAGTTTCATGGGTATTATGTTCCCGGAGGTGTCAAGCAAAGACCCTTGCCCCAAGATTTTTTGCTGATGTTAATCTTAAACCTGACATCTTTTTATCTTCCATTGCCTCATTATGTCTCATGGTTTCTGCTAATAATTTATCATCAGTTTTTTTTCATCAATGGCAGATGTTATAGCTGAAGCTCCTCCGGCAAGTGATTCTGCTGCTCCTAAAACTCCAAATAAAGCAGGAATTGTGAATAAGAATATTCTTTTTTAGCTGCTGCTTTAGAAACAAAAGTAGTTTTAATTTTCTTAAAAACCAAACAATTTCCTTCAACACATATCTTATAATTTTTGGTTTAAATGTATAATAGATTTTCAGTTTCAGTTTTATAAAAGGTTGATACACTTGATATTTTATTACTTTAAATTCCTTTTATCGCCATCTCAGTGTAACTGAATGATTCTGTAAGATTTCATAAGATTTCAGTTTTTGTTGAAAAATTACCCCGAGCCATATGATGTAACAGTTTCCTTCAGACCAAATTTAATCTCTAAGATCAAACTCAGCATCCTTTATACATACATGCATGTATACATATATGTATGTATGTGTCAATGGTGCGTATATACATGTGCGTGTGTGAATATGTGTATATGTATGCATGAATGCACGTATATTCATGTACACCAAATAGGTATGAGATTTAAATGCTCTGCTGAATACACACTCACGGAAATTTGTAAAAATCGATTGAATAACTCTGTAATTGTGTGAATCTTTTTTCACTACCAGCGTGTAGACTGAAATCATACTAGTGTAATTTTTGTGTACCGTTTAAATCTATTTTTTTTGTGAAACCGTCTTAAACATAACTTCCTCCTGTAAAAATTAAAACGGAATATTTTCCGATCGACTAAAATTATTATTGTGTATGCTGTGTCCCATTTTATGTCATTGCCAAAGAGGAAGCGCATGGAATACAAAACAACTATTCCTAATGTATACGAAACTGGCTCACTGGTTGCACTCAAAGAGTGATGATTCACGATCAAGCCAGTAATTCGATGCATGTTACATCAAGAGTTCTTCAAGGGAGTGTTTTAGGCACGCTCTTCTTCATCATCTACATCATCGACCTAGATGTTGGAATCATCAGTAAAATCAACAAATTTTCCGATGACACGAAACTCTGTCACAAAGCATTCACCAAAAGGGACAGAGTAACTATTTAATCCGACTTCAAACGTTTTCTACAATGGACCGAAACCTGGCAAATGGGCTTCAACATTGATAAATATTCAGTAATGCACTTTGGTGCAAATAACCGGCCAATACACGATGAATGGCATACCCATTGATACAGTCTAGCAACAAAGAGATCTAGGTGTGGTTGTCACTGAAAATCTCAAACAGGACAAACAAGTTGAAAAAAGCCTGAAAAATGCTAGCAGGATTCTTGGTTTCATCACACGAAATTTTCAATACAAGTCAAAGAACATAATATTACCGCTCTATAAAGCACTAGTCCCGCCACATTGGAAAATGCAGTGCAACTCTGGTCTTCTACCCTAAGAAGAGATATTAATAAAATCGGGAAAAAATCCAGCGTGAAGCAACGAAAATGATTCTAGATCACTGCAATTTTACCTACGAAAGACGTCTTCGATGCCTTGAACTTATCTCCCTAGCACAAAAAAGACTGTGAGGATAACTTATTCAGACCAGTAAGTATCTCACGGTCTTAACGATGCTACCGTGGAAGAACTTTTCGAAAGAGACGGTTACGTGCGTACCTGAAATAAAAGACAAATATTAAATATGAGAAACTTCAATACTTCCCAAACTATGAACTTTTTTCCGGTTAAAATTACCGCAATTTAGAACAAACTGCCCGAAAACATCGTATCTGCTGGCACTGTGAATTCATTCAAAAATCGTCTCGACAAATATTGGATTACGATTATTATACTGTACTGATTCTATGTCCCTAACTCCCAGGGCCAGTGTATGTTTGAGATACATGTGCAGGCATGAAGTACGTGTGAATGAGTGAAGTGCGTGTACGTGACTGAATTGACTTGCGTGATCAAGATGTACGTGCATGATTGATGCTCTTACTTTAGACCGCATGGACTTGGGTATCAACCCATGAGTGTGCCAAACAGCTCGTTTCTATTGTCTTATTCTATTCTATTGTATTCTAATTCGTCGTACATTTTTCATGCATCCGCCCACATAATATTTTCAAATTATTCAAATTTAATCGTAAAATTTCCACTGGATCTGTCTAGTATCAAACATAATAAATCCTTAGTTGTTGTGCTTGCAGCCACCGTGGTCGAGTGGTCTGCGGCCTGTGTTAGGTATCAGGTCTCTGCTTCGGGCAGACAGACTGCGGGTTCGAAACCCGGCCATGAATACGAGCTGTTTCTCGTTTCACGCCGTGAGCTCGCACTTATCGGTAAGCCCTCAACTCCCCGCCCATGGACACATCCCAGGATCGTCGCATTGAGCTCACCATCATCCTTACTCTAAGAATGTTAACCTTAAGAATTTGAAAAACCAATGTACTAATGTCTATGTACTGTGTACTTGATTGGAAATAAAGTTGTTTGTTGTTGTTTGTTTGTTTGTGCAGAGGGACTTCATGGCAACATTTAACCAACGAACAAGTCCTTCCAGACATTGCATTGTTGCAATGATTACAAGATTCAGAGAGTCAGCGTTTACGGGTGATATTGTACAAAATACATATTGATTAATTGCAATAAGTTTGAATTAAAATTCAAATTGCTGTAATTTCTATTCTTTGTTCGGTTTACATTATCGATTGATGGTATAAATTAGTGGAGCTGTTCAATAGTAAAAAATTTACTGCTGGTGAACGAAATACGAGTTCCATCAGTATTTCTAGACTTTATTGGAAGATCTGGTTCATCGGTTTTCCAGTTGGTTCGGAGGACTCACTTTAAATACGGGGCGTGGAAAGAGGGTCATATGTTCGACCATTTTCAACAGCCCATTAGATAGTAGTCTTCTCAACAAGAATTCTTTCTCGTACGCCTGGAGCTGCAACATTTCTATTTAATCGACGCAAGAATTTCATTAAATGAATCCTATTAATCTATTCATTAACTTTTAAATCTAAAGATGTCCGAGACTGTCGAAGACAGCAGCCCTTGGTTTGCTGCTCCTAGCGCTCCCTGTCGAGTGGCTGAGACACAGTCGTCGAGAGATCATTCTTCTCCAGTATCTATGTTGCATTTTATCAGCTATGGACACTTGGATACACCTATTGGGGCTCTGAACTCGTGTATTATGTTACGTCTGACCACGACAGAGCTTGATAGAATCTAGCCTAGGGTGAGATAGACTTAACCATGGTTGTTGCCAAAAGTCTTTAGGTTAAGTGTAATATCTAACCGATAGTTAATTCGCTGTTCAATCTGAACCTTAATATCCTGAAAGGGTTTCTACATGACGTGAACTTCAATCAAACTACTAAAGTGTTAAATAAAATTTGAGTAATAATCTGAATTTGAGTGTTAATCTGAATTTGAGTTTTAATCACTATTTGAGTGTTAATCTGGATTTGAATGTTAATCTAGATTAGAGTGACGATCGAGATTTAAGAGTCCCATCTAGATTTGAGGGTCCATCTATATTGGAGTGACAATCTAGATTAGAGTGATGTAGCTAATCATTACCACTAATTTCGTACACTCAGGTTCGTATGCTGAATGATATTATTTTGTGCAGTCGGTTCAACTTCATTTTGCCCTGAGCGTTACCTTGGCACTGTTTGGGCTCCTCGCTGTTACCTTAATCTGTCCGCCTTGAAAGAGCTTTCAATTGTTGGTTTATATGAGTGTTAGTCTATAACTGGTGACCAGAACTTTTTTCTCCCAATGTATAATTTACATATTAAAATTATACGATCGAATTAATTCAACTTTTAGTATCTGAATTTAGTAACCTTCTTTTAATATAGATGTGGACGCTCTGGTACACCGAAATCAGTATGAAATGCAGGTTAAAATCTGTGTTCAGTTTGAACACTGATTAAAATTCTTCAAATAAATATTGGGGTAAAGTCTTTTTGTACTCCAACTAAACATCCATCATGTTTGAAATACCTTTCCACTATTCTTGCCAGCTGCTCCTTGTCCTAGTTTGTTATCTTGGTCTGAAGTACGTGAATAAGATACCAGTGCATGATTGAATATGATTATTATATACTATTATTTATTAAAGTTTAGAAAACTGGTAATAAAGAACAAAATGTCAATAATGTTATTGCAATAATTCCATGGCTCAAATCATAATCTACTCCTGTTGATTCAACTTCTTACTGTACACACATAATTTAATAGATATTCACAATTTTTTATTTGAATAAAAAACAAAATTTTACTATGATATGAAATAAAAATCTAAAAATATCTTAATTTCAACCGGAAATATGATATATACAAAAATTGGGTACATTTTTGCGGGACACCTTGTACTGAATGAAAACCTGTAGTGATCGAAGGAACGTTTTGGGGTCTGCTGTTGGCATAAATTTCAGATCAACAATAACCCCAAAACATATGCTTAAGTCTTTGACAACATGGTTCCAAAAAATTAAAATTACAGTTTTGCCTTTGCCTTCTAGAATTCTTCACTTAAGTCCATTTGAAAATCTGTGGCGAGAATTGAAAGTTCGAGTTCATCGCCGGGCTCCGAAAAGCTTTCAAGAATTTGAACATGTTGCAATTAAAGAATTTAATAATATACCGGGACAGATGTGCTCCAATTCGACTGAAAAGTATAAAAATCGTTTACTTGAAGTGATCTAAGAGTAAGGTCTAACAATTTACCATCCATTTTGTAAGAAAAATGCAACCGCCACAGAGCACTACATACCAACAAAACGGGAGAGGCCAACTTATAACACTTCTGGTTTTTACAAAATCTCAAACCCCTTACAAATGACATACAACAGTCATACATCCAGAAGATTTAAACGATACCAAACAGAACTTTATGGTCAAAAATACATCGGTACCTGCAGTTCCGTAAAGCAAACGATAAAATCTACAAAGTTAAAGAAGAAAAGTATAGTTACAGTGCAAGCCGAAACTGTAACAAGAATAGACCAAACAGCTCGTTTCTATTGCCTTATTCTATTCTATTCTAATTGCTGTGAAAGTGCGAATATTTTGTCAATTCTATTTTCTTAATCATATTCTCGTTGCATATGTCAAACTAAGTATTTCATTCTAAACTAAGTTATAATTTTTTCATGTACTTGATAACATATAAAGAGTTTGGTATAATATGAACATTGTATTCTAAGAAATGACTAAAAGTATTGAACGCTGGTGGGTGAACGAATAATGTTGGCTCTAACTGTACATTTTTCACATTGTAGCAGAGACCATAAGTGAACTATTTTAAAACTTGACCCTAAAACTGATTTTATGACCGACTGAATTATTTATTGAATAACGTTATTCAATATATTGATCAAAATTTTTAGATTATTTTTCATTTCATTAAACCACATAAAAAATGGTTCAATATCGTTCTATACGATTATAGCTGACTTATAACGTTTCAGACTTATGTATGTCTTTACTTCATATGGTATATTAAATTTATGATTAATTTCATTTAACCCGTGACAAGTTGAGCTATGGCTCCAATTCAGTTGTTCAAAACATATGATTATATTTTTTCTGTTCCATTACGTCACGTTCAACTCATCGTTTACAGTTAGAAATATTTATGCTCCTTAAATTTGAGGAATAAGTGAATCAATCCTGAATTATATTTCATAGATGAATCGAAGCTTAGCGAAAATTAACTTCGTTTACAACGGATCATTACAATTTTGGCGTCGTGATGGTAGTACAAATACGACGTGACTGTATTGAGAAGATAACACTATCTTCAAAATCATGAAAATGTGAAGTAATCAGTAGGAGTTGCTGATAAAACGTGTGTTAGAGGCGGTTCTCGTCTGAGTAACTCACAGTATAGCTGTAGACATAACAAGGTCAATACCTGGGTTATCACAGTTTCCACCACCGAAAACTTGCATAGCTTTGAAGGTAGACTATTAACCAGTGCTGTTAGAATTGGCTCCTCCGTATCAAGCTTCGTGCGCTTCGCTTTCAAACGAAGGTTTTGGTTTGTTTGGTTTAGCGGCTACTTGAATGTATACGTAATAAGTTTTGACAGCAAGAAAAATATCGAATGTTTAACAAAAAAGCATCTACTGAATTGAAACTTTGTACATGTGTTACAGAGCACAATTTGGTACTCTTTTATATTGAAACATTTACTCGACATGATGAGTAATGTTTGCGAGGATTCCGACTAAATACTGTCTATTGACTTACTGAAGACCGACACTGGCAGTACACTTTCAAATTCAAAATCCTCCCTGAAAAATACTGACTGTACAAAGTAGAATCGTCATGTCGAGCTAGTTACAATGATGAAGCAGGATAGATTAGTTGACGATCATGGATTTACTTTTTCTAAGGTGTAAAGTATATGTAGTATACATCAAATTTTAATTTCTATTCTGATTGGGTTAGATTTAATGTATTCAACATATTTATTAAACAGTACCTTTTTCCATGATTTGATTCCACTGCTGTGATACTTGGTAATTTTACATAAACCTTCTAGCACCCCAGGACACCCCTGCTCAGGATTGTCACTGCATATTTTCCTACTTAGATCTGGGATTTTCAGTGTAATGATGAGGATGTGGATCCTAATGTTTATACTTGCCATGAATCTGAATATTTTAGAACATTTTTTACCGTAAGCCAAAAATGTGCTCATTCCATCCCTCTTGACCTCGAATAAAGAATCATTGATGCACAAATCATACGCAGTAATGATCAAATTATTATGGATTATCTGAATTTTCGTAATTTTTATGTTAAAAAATGTTAAATGTTGAAGTTCACTAGAATGCCGGAGCGCGTTAAGGAGGCCAAACCAAAAATTAATCAATTTAAAATTAGGATTTTTGTTTATCAATGGAAATATAGCGTTTAACTTGTCAATAAAATAACTTTATGTAACCTTTTTGCACCTATATTACAAAATTCTAAAAAATCCATAATAACTTGATCACTACTGTAAATGACACCTTTACTAGGTTATCAGAACAGTTCCTTAATTGTTTTATGACTTTTTTTCTCTAACTTGATCGCACCACATAACAACGAGCTTGTATAGTTTATGCATGGAGGCCTGAGCAGTGAAGTTCAATATCACCAGTTTACAACTGTACCGTGTTTTAAGTATACATGCAGATTAAATTGTTCGCTATAAATTGGTTTTTGGTGATATTTATGTGAGATACTATATAACATAAGTTGAGAATCGTTTGCAAAGTAATGTCAGCAGGTAGTGCATACAAAAAAGTGGTATACCCAAAATATCTAGCAATTGTGGCTGGAGAATGCTGAACTCAGATTGGACTAAGGGCTGATAACAAATCCTGGCCTCCACTACTGCGTTATTTGCAACGTTGTACTGAAATACTATAACAAGGCGACGCTTATTGCTCTTAAAGTCTCTGCGAAACACAATAATTTTTGTATCGCGTCTAAATCTGATATTTTGTTGCATTAATTTATAGCTGAAAAATACTAACACATCGGATGAAAAAGTAGCCGAAACAGACTTACTAATAACAGCTTACTTTACTGGACACCTCGCGGTTCTCCTTCAAATTGATCACTATGACAAAAAACGGATAACCATTTAAAGAATAAATGAAGATAATGAAGATTTATACCAAATTAACCATTAGTAAGCATACAGTTAGGCATAACATAGGTACCAGCTACATTTTGTATACATTCGATAAAAATACATGTTTTTTCATCAAAGTGTGAATTATTTTGGAGCAATTGTGGGTTTTAAACCCAATCGTTTTTTTTGTATATGATCTAGGATTTTAAAACATTCGGTAAGTGGCAATTCTGCAGTATAGGGACGGGCTCGCCTGAAAAGTTTTAGTTAGAAGTGAATCAGTATGAAGATGCTTCTGGTGCGAATCCATTCAAGAAGCTATTTAACTGCAGTGTTGGGCACACAACGGAAAAATCATTGCGGCGCAACCGCAACTGCAAGTCATCAAAAATACCTACGATTGCAACCGCAACCGCAACAACAAAGGTTTAAAAGTTGGAGTAGCAACCGCAATTCGCAACTGTAACTATTGGATGACAAAACTAATTAAAAATAGTCTAAAGAGAGTCTGGGAGTCGATCCAGTGAACAGTTGTGCGAAGATATGATCCTTATATTGACCGTACATAAGTGGCATTGTTACACGTACTGCATATTTAATACCTAACATTTTATTAAAATTGTAATGGTAGTTATCGAACATTTATATGCAAATTTCAAAGTCATTTGTATCTCTAACAATGCTTCATAACCTTCTCGCGTGAATCATATTATATCAAATTGCATTTTAAATATACCATATATTTTACTTCACTTTTTTTAGCTTTTTAACAAATAAGAAATTGTTAAAATAAGTTACTTTAGTTACAAAAGTTACAAAATACGATAGTTCTTCTAGCTTCTCTTTCTATGATGTAACCTCACATTCAACTATCTCCTCAATCTTTCTAGTGAGTGTACGTCGACTCATTTAGAATTTCTTGCCTGATGAATATTCTATCATATCGGTGAAAAAACAACTCTCAACGGTTCTAAGTGCCAAGACATTTTCAACGACGAATTTCATAATTTTGTTTTCTAGAGTGCTGTAAGCATGTAGGGCAATATATCTATCCAGACCTATTGCCTGCCGCATTTTTACCAGCGCGTATTGTTTTCTGGGGTTATTCAACTCATCCTCATCATCATCATAACCCCGTTTACCAAAAAATCTCTTTTCCACTTGAAATATTCTTCACTTCCTTTTTTCCTGCACTCAGTGAAACATGTCAACACCTGGGTAATAAATTCAGGTTTAAAATCGAGTATGGAAAAAGAATGAGAGATGTAAAATTTAATATTTACCTTAAATACTTACTGGCTATTTCACATTCCTTCCAATAATTTCATTAATGTTAGTATTAAGCAATATGGGTCAATAGATCATAACTGCCGTGCTATGTTTTTATCCTGTATAAGCGATAAATACGGATTTTAATTCCCTCTGCATGAATGCTCGTGATGGGTTTTCGGAGACTGTAGAGAGACTTCTTTTGTGCCTTGTAGCATTTCGTCATCAGCAAACACTCAACACATTTGAATGTCATACTACCACCATTCTTGCAGGTGCTGACGTACTCAAAAAATCATACAAGTAGGCCGGGGATTTTGTGGTGAATCATATTTCGTTGCTTTAGTTTCTGTTGTTCTACTTGTAGATTCGCTGACTTCAGCAGTACAGTACAGTAAAGAATAGTAGGAGTGCTTGCAAATTGTCGGGACTACAACGTCATGAAAGGATGTGACGTCACAGTGACGCACACGCAAGTCAACCAATTATGGCACGCACAAAAAAAAACAATCATTATCTCCAATCGAGTACACAGTACATTGACATTAGTACATTGGTTTTTCAAATTCTTAAGGTTAACATTCTAAGAGTAAGGGTGATGGTGAGCTCCATGCAACGATCCTGGGAGGTTGATGGGCGTCTTCATGGGCGGGCAGTTGAGTGCTTAGCGGGTTGAGTGCACGGCGCGGCGTAGGAGAAATAACTCGTGACCTTCGCCGGGTTCGAACCCACGGTCTTTCTACATGAAGCAGAGACCCGATACAGAACACGGGCCGCAGACCACTGGACCACGGTGGCTGCTGTGGCCCTACTGGCTCACGAATTAGGCGACAGTCACTTCTGTCCGTTGATTTATGTCATAATCGCTACACGTGTTAAAAGTTATAAAAAATGCTCATACAAAAATTGTTTAACACTTTTACCGCGATGTGTACCATATATAGTACACAGGACTTTTGTTATACTTACATACTAATTTGGAATTTGCGGTCAATGTGTTAAGCAATGACAGGGACGATTCTATCCTTAGGTTTTTAATTTTCCCGCCAAATTAGTTTCAGCATGGATTGCTGCATCTGGAATCTACCTTTAAATCTTTTTATAAAAATTGTCTCACGATCACATGTAAAGTCACCGAAATATTTATGCTAACGACTTTTCCAAGCTATATACTAGTGGCTTGTAATGTGCAGAATTGGCTTTAGTTAGTTTTTTCTCTCACTTCTCCAATAAATATATGATTGTAATGCTTTTGGCCAACTAATGGTTGAACATTATTTTCAAAAATCATGAACTATTCAATACTCTAATTATACAATGCTATATAAGTAGAAAAAGAAAGTCCTATGATGAACATAAATCATAAACAAACGGCGTCTGGCCTGTGACTCTTCCTAAAGCATATTTATCATGGGAGCCATAAAAATTCACCCGTAATTTCCTCAGGTCTTGAAAATTTTCAGTAGATTTAATGTGATCAACCCAAAAACTCAAGACAATGAAATAGCGATTATTTGATGATCTCTATTTATAGTGGGTTATCGTGAATTTGTTGACTGTTGGATAAAAGGGTTCGAAATTACGTACTCTCAAAAGAAGTTACTTTATAATTTGAAATGGTTTGAACGTTCCGCTTATGTAACAGCTTGTCGCCGAGTGGCTATAGGCTAGTGTATAAGGATTGGAATAGCAGAGCGGCGTAGGTTCAAATCTTGCCGTCGCAATTACTTTTGTGTCATTCATCGGCATCTGGCGTCCCACCTCGCAAAAAATTGACCAATCAGCACCTGGCAAGACCAAAACACCACCGCCTGAAAATCGTGACGTTGACATGACGGGGGGTGGTCATTGCTAACCCCAGCATGTGCTCCTACTATTCTCTGTTGAATGTTTAAATGTTCCACCTTGAATGTGTTCGACTTTAGTATGTTTAAGGTTACTGCGTAACGCTGTGATGAATACTCTTGTTGTTAGAAGGTTAGAAAAATCTCAGGAGCGGGATTACGCTAACCAGGTTTATTTCAGTGAACACAGTTTGGTTATAGTACAGACACCAATGTCTACATGGCAACGGCAGGCACAAGAATGGGACCGGAACCAGAGAACGCACTGAGAAAGTGGTTCTCTACCACTAGCTGACTCTAAACGCATTCTGTTACAAGAGCGTACAAGAGCGAACTGTGTTACATCACAGCGTTACACATTAACCTTAAACATACTAAAGTCGAACACAGTCAAGGTGGAACATTTAAACATTCAACACTCCTTCTCACATTGAATGTGCTTTTCAAAGGAAACTACACCCAGCTTACTTCTCAGCCTAGAGAACTTCTCGGCACTTAGACCCTTAGTAAATATATCGGCAAGCATATCATTCGAAGGACAATACACGAGATCAATTTCCTTATTCCTTACAAGATCACGAACATAATGAAATTTGATATCAATATGCTTACTTCTACCATGATATTTGGGGTTCTGGGCAAGACATATGGCGGATTGGTTATCTTCATTTACAACCATGGGGCCACCTGTTTTAAACTCCAAATCATCAAGAAGTTGCTTCAACCAAGTTGCCTCTTGGGCAGCACCAGCTAGAGCAACATATTCAGCTTCAGCTGTTGAGAGAGCAACACAAGACTGTTTGACAGATCGCTAAGTTATCACTGAGTTACTCAAAGTAAAACAGTAACCCGAGGTCGACTTTCTATCATTTCTGTCACCAGCCCAATCCGCATCTGAATAACCAACGCATTTATCAGAGCAGTTACTGTACAAGATACTTAACTCAGAAGTACCTTTCAAGTATCTAAATATTTGCTTCACACCCGTCCAATGATTCTTAAGTGGCTTTGAACAATATTTAGCAACATTATTTACAGCAAATGTGATGTCAGGACGCGTTCTTGTCGACAGGTACAAAAGACTACCTACAGCGCTTTGGTACAAGTCTTTGTCACATTCCTCAACTTCATCTGAAATTGTTACAAGGTCCGCATTAACATCTACAGGAGTAGCAACAGAATTTGCATTATCCATGCCAAACCTAGACAACAGGGCCTTAGT
>VCRD01006127.1:0-29288 GCA_006783055.1 Trinorchestia longiramus
TAAAATCATCGAGTCGATTGTATTCTTAATGTTGATATTTGATTAACAATGGCATGTATCAGGTCATCCCATAAGTTTTGTCCGAATTTTATCTTTTTTTAAACAGAACGAAATTTAAAGAGTATTTTACCATGTTTAATGGAGCTGATCGTTGTTTTTATGTTTAGATGCATTTAAAATGATCAAATTTTATTTCAGAGAACAAAAAACTTGAATTTTGCTTGAGTAAACCCCTGCTAACATGGAAGCACCCAAGAATCATTTGAGGCACACAATGCTTTATGAGTTTAAGGAAGAAAACTCAGCAACCAAAGCGGATAAAAACATTCATTGAGTTTTGGGAGAAGAGTGTGTGAATGAAAGAACTTGCAAAAGATGATTTGCGAAATTCAGAGTTGGAGATTTCACCCTAGAAGATGACGTCCAGTTGAGTTTGATGAAAAGCTTCTTGAAGCAGCCTTTGAAAGAAAATCCTGCTTCATCAGCTGAAGAAATGGCAGGGGTTCTCAGTTCAAACCATACAACTATTCGTCATCTTTGAAAACTTGGAAAAGTTCCTAAACTTGGAAAGTGGGTGCCTCATTAATGAAATTTCAGATACAACTTATGGGATGACTTGATACAATTTTATTATTATTACAAAATAATACTCCGTCCACTGTTGAAGACTTGCGTTAAAGCCCGCTGAAGACTTTCCGACACACAGGGAACAGAGCTGGTAGTGTAGCCATACAAACCGAATGTAAAATACAGAATAGAATATGGCAACAGCAACGAGCCGATCGGTCCGTTCTTTGGCTGGTACCGAAATCCCATGCAGTATAAAATTGTACCGGAGTTCTTGTCATACCTCGAATCAGTACTTTATAATACAAGGAGCTTTCTTATCCAATTTTCCAAGACGGTTTGCAAATGTGTTCACAGTTTCAGCAGTAACGATGTATCAGCAGAGTTGGTCCCAGAATCAAACAATTGTTATTGAAAAGAAGTTTAAAGACTGGGATGATGTTAATTTTCTCATAATTAATTTTTGGCCATTAATTCTGATGTGCCCGTTATCGTCTCTTTCGGAAAACCTTACAGGGTAAGTTCGTTAAATCGGTTGAGATATTTATATTATAGGTTTCGATGAGTTGTTCTCACAGTCTTCTTTGTTCTACTTAATCAAGGGAGATGAGTTCAAGCTGCTGAACAGACTCCCGTAGCTGAGATTGTGGAGTTCAGGAATTATCATCGTTGCCTTGCGCTCATTATTTACATTTTGTTAAGTTCTCGTCATAGTGTCCAGAGACCAGAGTTGCACTGAATATGCCAGGTGTAGAGGGACTGATGTTTTATAGAGCATTAATAATATGTTTTTTGACTTTTATGATATTTAAAGTCTTTTGCATCGAAGCCAATGATGCTGCTCACACTTCTAAAGCATTTTTCTACTTGATGATCGTGCTTGAAATTTTCAGTGCTAATGATACCAAGATTGGAAATTTATGACCCGTGGTACACATAAATATGGGTTACAGTAGACAATAATTACATAAACTTGGTACAACGTTTCACAATTGTATAATTCGTGGTCACAATAATTATATGACTCATGGTACCCATTAATTACTAGACGCATGGGCAAAAATCATTAGGACTCTTGATTTACACAATTGCAATGTTTCCCTTACTCAGGAAATGTTCAACTGAATTTGAAAACTATGTTTAGTAAGACGCGAACACTTTTACCTCGCACTGCAGACACTTGCTACAGTGGATATCTGGGTTTAGCTCCCAAGTGAATCATATTAAATCAATGCACCAAAGAATAAAGTCTTTGCACTGATTGTGAGGCAATTCTCTCAGGCAACAATACCGTGACTTTGAAAATATTTTCATTTAAAAAATCACGTTGTTTTTATTTTACGTTTGATCTGCCTCGACCGCTGCTAGCAGCTTTATTCATTTGATTTCTAAATTGAACCTTTATTAAATTGAATTCGTTGTAGTCTTTGAAAGAAAAACCATCGTTCTACACCCGCTTCTTTTATTTTATTATGGAGAATCACTTCCCAAATAGAAACTCGATGTACAAACGAAAAGTTATAGATTCCTACTCTGATGAATATTGGGCTTTAAAACTAGAAAGCAATGTAGCAATCAAACCTCTGTGCACCTTCTGTTCTTGCGTTCATGAATGTTTACATGTGAAGAATGAAAATTTAACACAAATATCATTGGCAGTCTTTAAGTCTTATCGGAAACCGGTGATGATGTTATGAAAGAGTAACTCATTATAAATATATATGCTAGTATTTGACCAGATTAAATTTAAATTGTCACGGTAATTATTGCTTTGTCTCAAAGACAATCCCACATACGTGTTTTACGCACAAGATCTTATCATTCGCTCGCTTTAAATTGATTAATACTCAAAATTTTCACAAAAGCATGGGGGAGTTTTCTCTTCTCTCCCTTGAATAACATTAACCCACTCCCAGCAGGAGAGAAATAAGGAAGTTTCTAAGTGCCCAAACATTTAAGGAAATTGGCGTTAAGTTATTACTCTACTTATGATATTTTAGTGACAATACAGTCAGACCCTCAATTTCAATTGCTGAGTAATTTTGATGCCAACAGCATACTATTCATTAGGCTTCATTAGGCTCAAATTAATTTTGATCGTCATTTACTGACAATTTTTTCAAATTAAAACAAAACTGAATAAATGAAGCATTCTCTCCGTAGATTTATCATTGATTTTTCCGCATTTTTGAACGAAGATTTATATTTTCTGTGCAGAGCGATGTTTCCACGTCGTAAAATCATGGCTAAGGGCCAGCTGGAGGAAAATGGCAAAATTTACGTACCATCCAACTTTACGATCAAAGAATGTTACAACACTTGCCTCTCCAGGCAGCTTTACTCATTTAGCATTATTCACTTTCCTGATGCACATAATGTTATTTCGTATACCTGGATTACCTCTCTTGTACGCTAACCAGAAGAGCTTCAACAAATATCTAAATGACAGACGACTCATAAGAAGCACTTTTGGACCACTGATCGATCCCTAGGGCTCAACTCAAAAGGACAACATAAGAGAAGCTAGAATTCTTCATACATACTTCACTTCAGTGGTCATCCACAACGATTACACTGAAATTCTACAACCTCATACTTTAAATCTTCAAGAAATCCTGACTGATGGCGTTTTTATTGTAGAAGAGGTAAAAAATCAGCTCAGCATTTTAAACCCATATACGTCAACTAGTCCCGATGGCCTTGCTTCTCTGATACTCAAACTGTTGGAGTAATTAGCGAACCCATAGCAAACATTTTCATTCTATCACTTAAAACTGGGCTTGTTCTTTAGGATTAGGAACAGGCTAATACTACTCCTATTTTCAAAAAAAGGAACAAACAAACATTGAATAACTATTGTCCAATCAGCCTAGCATCTGTCATCAGTAAAACAATAGAAAGACTACTCAAACTCCGTATAACAAAGTACCTTCACGACCCAAATTGATTTCTGACAGTAAGCACGGATTCAGGGAAAACGCACCATCCCCGCAAACCTTTTCGACTTCTTTGGCGAAGTCACCCGTACACAAGATTGTACAGAGCATTAAACCTTGTAACTCTATGCTTTGAAAAGGTCTTCGACAAAGTTCCTTACGAAGGCTCACGGTCAGAGTGGAAGCACACAGCATACAAGGCAACTACTATCACCAGCTTGGTCGACTGGTGAGCATCACCAGCTTGGTCGACTGGTGAGCAAATCTGCTTGCGAGCGGAAAGACCCGGGTTCGAATCCCGCTGCCGACATGGTTGACGCGGCTAGAAATACGGCATGGGACTTGGGTAAACAACCGAATAATTTTCGAAGTAATTATCCGACCCAAGAATGGGCCAGAAGGTTCGTTTCTATAGCCTCATTCTATTCTACTCGCCATGGATTCAAAACTGGCTCACTGGTCGCACTCAACGAGTGCTGATTGGCGATCAAGCAAGTGATCCAACAACTGTAAGATCAGGAGTCACACAAGGGAGCGTTTCAGGCCCCTCTTCTTCATCAACATCAGGAATCTCCAAACTTTTCAATGTGAGGGCCACATCATATATTTCTCACATTCATGCGGGCCAAAGGAATAAAAAAAGAAAAAAAATCAGTGCCAATAATTTAATTTCCTCAAATATTAGAGTATAAACATGGAAAAATGAAAACATATCTTCTTGGAAAATATCAGGGTAAACTTAATAGATTCCTACCTTTAGTTTTATGCAACCAAATTAGTATGACGAATGATACTGTCGTTTTGAATTCAAAATTTCATTAAAATCAGGTTCCAGAATAGATGAGCCAATTATAAGAATTGATTTAAATGATCATCAGACAAATTTGCAGCCCCAGCTTTGAATAATTCAGCGATACCAGTCTTACGATCATTATTTTTTCGAGGCCACCACAAAGGGATTTGTTTGGCGGGCCGGATAAAATTATGTGGCGGGCTGGATGTGGCACGCGGATCATAGTTTGGAGACCCCTGATCTACATGAACTTCCTTGGTGTCGCAATCATCACTAAAACCAACCAATTTGCCGACAAAACGAAACGCTGTCACAAAGCATTCACCGTAAGCGACAGAGTAACTATCCAATCAAACCTCAACCGTCTTTTTCAATGGACCGATGCCTGGCAAATGAGCTTAAACATTGATAAATGTTCAGTAATGCATTTTACTGCATATGGAAAAAAAGGAAAAAAGCGTAAGAAACGCAAGCAGCATCCTTAATTTCATTGCAAAAAAAAATTAAATACAAATCAATGAACATATTACTGCTCTATAAAGAGCTAGTCTGACCACATCTGAAATATATTGGGCAACTCTGGTCTCCTACCCTATGAAGAGATATTAATAAAATGGAGAAAATGCAGCTTTAAGCTATGGAAATGATTCCTGAACTCTGCAATCTCCGCTACGGAAGACGTCTTCTATAGCTCGAACTCATCTCCCTAGATTCTAGAACAAAGAAGACTGCGTGGACAGCTCATTAGGAAATAACGGCCAAAAACTAATAAAAAAACCTTCCAGACTTAGAATTGAATTTTTCAGTCAAAACTGCTTCAAGTCAAAACCAGCTGCCTGAAAACATCGTTTATACTGGCACTGTGAACGCATTTAATAATCGTCTCAACAAATATTGGATTAGGAACCTCCAGTATTATAACGTACTGATTCTACATATTTCTCTAACTCTTCTGGCTCGCTTCTATTGCCTAATTCTATTCTGTTCTGTACGCTTAGTGTAAAAGTAAAAATTTAAATAGTTAACATTCTCCACTACTCGTTGAGAAGTTACCTCAGCACAACTGAATTCGAAAAATAATTCGAATTTTTTTAATTTTGAACTATACTGAACATAATAACGGCGCTAATGTCCCTCCTTTTATTTTTGCATGGAGGTGTATGAATGGACTTGCTGGAGGAGCATAAATCTTAAACTGCGAGTTATTTTCGATTCTTTCGGTGCTATATTTCGTTACGTAATTGTTCAAATGATTCATTGCCAGAGCACTGTTTAATGCCATTTGAATCCGCGTCCATTGTAAAATGTCAAAGCTGTCACCTAAATTTCTGATGTCTTATAGGGTCTACAATTTTTTATTAAAAAAATAATTCATGCTTTGGAACTTAAAGTATACATTAACTGCAATAGAGGATTGGCAATGCAAGACCTTGTGACCGGAGTCTCAAATCTCTTTTAAAGCAACTTGTGTTTTATAAATCAAATGAAACGTAACGTTTGAACTTAAATAATAAACGGAACGGAACATGAACTATCAGCAGTAATTGTAGTACTTTGTTCGTTCCCACTCTACTGATGCCTTTAGGTATGTCCTGCTGTACATGACAGATCTACAGAGCCTGTTATTTTGGGTATTTTTCACAAAAATACAAGCTTACCCAAGATATTCTTTTGTCCCCCAATTGTCCTTTGCAACCTGTTTAGTACATGAAAAATTATTATCACACGTACCTTTTATCAATTGCTGAATAATGCAAAGTTAGTAAGCTCAGAATTTGGCAGGATTTGAGCTTTACGGAGCAATATAACCTTTACCGAATTTTTCTATAAGAATCATATCGAAACACAGAGTATTTAGAGTCTTGCGATTCTTTTTTCTGTTCACAACCTAAAACAAAACTCTCTATTAGTTGGAGTAATTGTGTTAAAAATCTTCAGTTGTTTGGCAACAAATGCGTTCATGCGATGTCTACCGTTACAGTCAGCGTCTTGCAGTTCTGTTCGAAAGAACAAAGCCTTCATTGGTAGGTAACCGTTTCAGAGTTTTCAGAGAAAAGTTGTAGATCACTAATTAAAAACATGTATTCGTTTGAGTACTAAAATTTAGTCCCAAGGAGTACCTGGTTTGAGTTCCAGGAATTGAAGTACTTTGTAAACCAAAGTTTGGAATTGTCACATACCCAAAAATCATACAAAAGTTACAGGATGTCTATAAAGTCTCTTATAAAAGTCTTTCATAAAGTTTCAACAGCACCTCTTTCACAAGCACTATCCCTGAATCACAGGAATGCAAAAAGTGATTAAAAACTTTCATAAACACTAAATACAATAGAACAATCTGAATAAAATATCTTATCAATTGCATTTGCAATATATTTTTGAAATGGTAAAGAGATTTTATGGACACTCTGTGTATTTTAATAGCTACATTAGCTTCCTGAAAACCTCATAAATATTTTTCTCAGAAGCAGATTTTTTCTGATAATTGAGAAGAGATAAAACATTCTATTTCAATTATATTTTCATATACTAAACAACTCATTTTGGTATACGAG
Source organism: Trinorchestia longiramus (assembly GCA_006783055.1). Taxonomy (NCBI): domain Eukaryota; kingdom Metazoa; phylum Arthropoda; class Malacostraca; order Amphipoda; family Talitridae; genus Trinorchestia; species Trinorchestia longiramus. Next base: position 6,852 of record VCRD01006127.1, read on the forward strand.
CAAAACTATAGCATCGTAAATCCTTATAGAATCACCAAGAGTTGCACAGCAAATTAATTACAGTATCTTTATGGAGTTTTTTTCCATCCTGGACCATGGCCAGATTATAGAGTTGCAGAAGCTAGCAGAGTAAAATGAAAATAATGTACTTCGCCCCGTAATTTAAATTTTTAATAAATGTACAAAATGTATGAGCAATGAGTAATTGATCTAATGCTTAGTGAAAAACTGTCAGTATACGTGTGCGATAACTTGTGCACATAATTTTCAAAATGCAGTTTTTGTGGCCCATATACCAGTATGTTTCTCGTTTATTTACTTTTATATCCGTATCATAATGTTCCGCTGGAACGAACGAATTTATTTAAAAACGCTTTCACTAAAATTATAGTTGTACATCAGAAGCGAGTTAAACTATTGTGTTTTTTACTTCATGTCATTAAATAGTACAACATTTTCAAAATGTCAGTACGTGCTGGTATATTAAGCAGGTCGGACGCTCCTGAGACAAAGCTGAAGGCGCGATATGAACCACCACAGAACCTGAGCCCACGCCGATAGACATTTTCTGACTCCTAAAGGGCTTCATATTATAATATTAATCAATCCCGGTTTCTTTATACCGTTATTAATCGATCAAACAATTTTTACCCAGCTAAATGAACGTTACTAGAAAATATCGAGACTAATTATTGGAGGGAATGACGCCTGGAGAACAGACTCGTGGAGCGTTGCAGAACTGGGCCGTTGCCCTGACTCAGCAAAATTATGATAACACTACATCATGCGCCCACATTATACAGCACTTGCTAAAATTACGACACCAAATTTAATTTAGAATAAATATCTTAAACTTGACCAGAGAGTTTGTGGAAAGTAAATTGGGGCAATGTTGCGGACCCTGCAACTGTGAGGAAGTGTAATAGCTTGGCGAAATGGGAAGCTTGGAGAAATTTTATGCCCGAAGTCTTTTTGTTCTCGCTGTTGGGATATATGTCGTGAGTTGTATCTTTGACGATCATTCGAGCGTAAAAAGAACAGTTTTTAGGCACTCAGATAAAATTTTATTAGGGAACTCAAAGAATGTTAAGGAATACTTGTATTTGGGAATTCTCACAACCTGTCATGGTTTCGGTGAAATTTTCCTGATTGACATTTCTCGGGACGTGTGTTCCTCTGAATGAACTTCGTAATATGAGAGTTTAACTCAATTTTTTGAAGTTCTTCATCGACGATTTTAGTCAATATTGAACAGACAACCAAGATTACCATCAATGAAGATGCTTAAATTGCCTCAGACTTTTTGTATTCTAGAAGGATTTAGAAATAAAATCTTTCTGGTTCACTATGTAAATATTGTGTTTGTATGCCAAAAGTTAGACAGCTGTTTTTGAAAGCAATCAAACTTTCTGTCACCATTCATTCGAATTTTAACTGCCTATCAAAATAACTTATTCTAGCAATCAATAAGTTCTTGAATGAGATGCGTATTGGAAACTATTTCATTCTTAAAATCGGGGAGTATAATAGTATATATGTAGTTATTCAAATGGCTTTTTACATACTTATTATTCTTTCTAAACTATTAGCTACACTTCGTCATGGAAGAACATACCAGGACATACCATTTTACGAGGTACATTCCAGTTACACGACCTCCGATTTTCCCCCTCACAAAATAATCACACGAGAGCTATGAATCTTTGGTCACCTTTTGACGTAATCTTCTGGCAGCCGTACACATTTTCCACAACGTCGACGCTATAATTCCATGGCTGTTGTGAACGCTTCTTTAGGAGTTTAGTTTGACCTTTGGGAAATTGTTGATGCAATGGCGACACGGATAGTGAATGTGCGACCACAGAGAATGTCTTTCATCGGTGGAAGCAGCCGAAAGTCGCTAGAAGCCAGGTCAGGTGAGTAGGGAGCATGAGAAATAACTTCAAAGTCGTTGTCACAAAGAAAATGCAGCACTGCATTCGCTCGATATGTTGGTAGGTTGTCTTGGTGAAAGAACACACATTCAGCCTTTCCTAGCTATTTTTCACGCAATGCTGGAAGAAGCTTGTTTTTCAAAGCATCTTGGTAGGATGCACCTGTCACTGCATGGCTCTTTGGAACCCAATGAGTACAGATTACAACATGGCTGTCCAAGAACATGGCCATAGTCATTTTTTCAGCACAGGTTCTCAACGAAATTTTTTGGTGGCGGTAAATCTGTGTGCTTCCATTGACCTGACTGACGCTTCGTTTCAGGATTGAAAAACGGTAGCCATATTTCATCCATTGTCACAAACGATGAAAAGAAAGTCCAATTCATGCGTCATCACGCGTCAAGATTGTCTGGCAACATACCATGCGCACAGCCTTGTGGTCGTCCGTCAGCATGCATGGCACCCACATGGAGGATATTTTATGCATTTTCAGGTCTTTATGCAGAGTGATGTACACAGATCTAACAGAAATACCAACTTTGGAGGCGATGTGACACACTCTCATTCCGTGATCCTCCAAATAACTTTCTCCACTCGCTTGATCATGACGTCCGACCGACTGGTGTGAGGCCGAGATTTTTTCTTTTGTTGTCCCACGACTGTCCACCTTTGTTCAACTGTTGTATCCACGAAAGCACATTCGACAGATTCATAATATTTTCACTGCATGTCTTTCTAAACTGGCGATGAATTTTAATCAGTGTCCCACCACTTAAATGGAGAAAATGAATGATTACAAGCTATTTTTGTAATGAAAACGTTACAATTTTGAGTATCAAAAACAATCCACACTTTCGTCGCTGCTGCTAAAGTTTTGTGTGTCGTACACTGTTCTCATCTCTGTCATGCATTCACAATAAGTGCAGACATTTAAAACAGCCCATATGTTTCTACTTGTTTCCAGCCCTGAGAAAAAGAATCGAAGGTGTTATAACTTGAATGGACCTCATGTGTACCATAAACATATTCTTGGATAATGTTGAGCTTTCAAATTATGGCAATTAGGTATATTCATCACAACCCTGTTTGAGGACGAGAACAAATAAACACATAAAAAGAAAAATAATAATAAGAAATAGCCGTATTTGGTGGCGGTAAATCTGTGTGCTTCCATTGACCTGACTGACGCTTCGTTTCAGGATTGAAAAACGGTAGCCATATTTCATCCATTGTCACAAACGATGAAAAGAAATTCCAATTCATGCGTCATCACGCGTCAAGATTGTCTGGCAACATACCATGCGCACAGCTCGTTTCATGTGTCATGAAAAAACAAGCCTCGATAAAATTTTGCATACAAAGTAACTTAAATTGAAATATTGAACGAAAGCTCAACCAATCGAGCATTTCGAATCACAGTACCTAATTAACAGTTTCATTTCACTTACAACACAGCCGATCTCACCGTAAACGTTTATACCAAAGCTAGTGTCCCTTCTTCACTACATCATAAGTTTACGGTTGTATTTTGCATTATACTTCAACCGTGGAACCCTGAGAATGGGCATAGACATCACTAACCTAGAGCAAACTATACCCAGGTTCAGTGCTCCAGGATTAGGAGGAAAATTTCTTGTGAAATAATTTAAACAGTTATCGTTCTCTAAGTTTACATTCCATGCGTCTGCTTTGCACTGTATCGTTGAGTATTGAGTCACCCTCCTTGAACTGGTGCCAATATACTTTGTTTTTCTTTCTAATATACTCTGCGTTTTTATACTTATCTGATCCTCAAGAAAAATGCCTACGATTTTAATTTTTTCTTTTGGCTTGGGCACATAAGTTCATTGAGTTGTCCTAACTCAAATATTTTGTATTCAGGTCTTACCTTTACCTTTTCCATCCTGTTTCCAGCCCGTGCAACATTTGCTTCTCACTATTGCTTAACACAAAAGCCTTTTGGAAGCACCACCAACGGATGACGCCGTCGCCGCCATTCAGGCGTGACCCTTTAGGCAATATTTTGCTCGGAATGTTCTCGTGGGCTTCCAGTTGGGTGCAGGGCGTTTCTGCCCTGATGAATTTATAGTGAGAGCAGTCCTTTCCTAGCCACCCTAACCGCCCAGCCAAATGTGAACGAGCAGCTGCTGGCTGCAGAATCAATTGCTTGGAGAAATTGGTCTCCTCTTTGACAAAGTATTTTGAGTCATTCCTAAACAGTTCAGGCAAAAATTTGATCCAGAATTAAGTGTTTTTGGAATCATATTGTGGAAAACTTTAGGTTAAAAAATTGGTCTTTCGCTTCGCTAACTTTCTGGAGTCTCTGTCTCTTCTGTGCGTTGTTTTACAGACTCCAAGAGACGAGGCTATTCCAACGGGGTTTGCCTGATCAAATTTTGACATTTAATGCGAAAAGAAAAGTGTTATGCATGGTTTTGCCATTAAATTATTTTCAACGCTCGTTTGATATAACTTGAAGAAGGCATCTTTATATTTACATTAAGGGACACAGATTTGAAGCAAGTGTCAGTAAATATGAAAATTGGATTTTCAGAGTATCTATGCGGAACCAATTACAAATTTAATTTATACTAGCGACCTTTTTTCAGAGGAAAAATACTTAAAAGTATTTTATATTGACATTAAATAATATACTCACCTATAATTTTTTATATGTTTTCTTAACAACGCTACTCTAGAAAGTTTCTCGTTATTACAGTTATTCATGCATAAATCAAACACCTTTAAAGTAACCCCACAGCTTACCGGGACGATCGAGTTACGCTGAATGTGACCCAAGAACTCGCTTGTGTGACTCGAAAAGTAGATATGAATCCATGCACATCTGAGACTTTCACAGAGTACATTTTGTGTCATTTCATGCAATCAGTTCGCATACTAATTTCACAGAATCGAAATGAATAAAATGCGTCACTTTCATTTACGACGTTGAGATACCATAGCATTTTAATGAGTATCACTCAAACGTAAACATGAAAGATTTTGATGACCAGGAGACTGTTGACTTTTTTCGCTCAAAATAATTGTACTGCAATAGTAATCGTGAATAAATATCTAGAAATAGTATTTCGGTTTGATTTTGATGAGTAATTGATGGCATATCTGCAACTAATTTCATATATGCATATTTCGGAGAAATATTTTACAATCCGAATAGTACTCACAAAGAAAGTTAAAATCAGACAAATACGGTGAGAAAAAACGTTAATTCGAATCAAAATACTTGATCACGACGCATCTCATGAAAGTGTTGGTAAATATTTTTAAATGCAGTCCAAGTTATAATCTAATTATCGAAGTTTGCGAGTGAATTTTGCGTAGGTTGTTACACTACAATGAAAATAACAGCCACAACCACGGCCTTATTAAAGCTATTTCAACCCCAGCTTTGTTAACAAAATGAAACACATGCGAACAGGAGGATGGAGCAGCCCCATCGAACATTCAAACTAGAGAAAAATCATTTTTCCAAAGTAGCATTTGAGCAAAAGGAAGAAAAGGAGTAAAAGTTCCAGCACTGTGGATCTAAACTAAGGAAGAGTAACATCTATATTACTTCTGGTTCTATGCACATTGCTATGGACTGCAACGGACAGCACAAGAAAAAGGTAAAGGACACTAGATCGTTTAAATGAAGCCTTACTTACGTCACACATTCTCTAATTTGCCTGTTCCCAAAAAGTCTTGTTGTAAAAGATATGGTTCTTTTGAGTAAATAACCCTAAATTCTTTAGATCGTATCTCTTTTTCTTGTTATCATACTGATTTTCATAAACTTAAATTCGAATTCAACAATCTGAAGTTCACAGCAGGTGAAAGCACATCGCATAGTAAAAATAACCAGGAATAGAAGACCACAACTTTGCCGTTTGATATGATTCTCATATCTTTTTAAGTATTTGTGACTACTTCATGTAAAGGAATTTAAGTTATACTGATAATAGCCTCGTTTCTTTGGTAAGCTATTTGACAACTTTTTATAATTGAACTTCGGATATTACGGTTACCATTGACCTATTTTGTTTCGAACAGAAATTGAATCCAAAAATTCTGAAATAAAATCTAATGTCCTCCGTAAGACAAAGTGAAGGTCGATTCGTTTTTTGAACTCGGTGGAATTTCAAGTCAACGTCATGGACTTCAAAATCCTTTTCTACCCTAATCACTCACTTATATGGATATCTGGATCATATAAAACCAGGATGCAGAGACGGAAGTAAATCTTTTCTCCAAGAACTAGCGAAATTCTGAGCTACTCTTAACGGAGAACGCTTTCAAGAGCTCTGGAAGATTTTTTCCGCAGACCAGGTAGCTCGGAATGGGAATTCTGTAACATTCTGTAACCTGGTAATGAATTGATTGATTGCACCTCTTTAGATGATTCATTTGTATGCGTCGGATTCATTCTCTCTAATTTTGAAGCTCGAGGTGCAAACTGTAATGTTCAGTATAATATGGGCATCACATCAATTTTCTGTAGGAATTTTTAGTTCGAAATGTAGCGGGAGTAAATTTATCATACAAGCAACAACAAAAAATTTAATGGACTTATTGTGTTCCTGCAGGACTTGGTTTGTCTTTCACCTCCAGATTCTGCAGACAAGTCGATAAATTTCTTCTTGTCATGGCTCTCTGCTGTGTCTTCCTGCTCCGTTGCTTAAATGGGATCTTTAGGTAGAGAATTTTTTCATTTCTAAGTACTTTTCCAAGAAAATGTAATGCTGAGACATAAATATATTTCACCCATTGCATAAGCAGGAACGAAATAAACACTTATACAAAAACCGAAGGGATTGTGGAATTTGTTTATTGTTCAGTATTTCAGCGCACCCATCAATTTCTTACAAAAAAGTTTGGTTGTCAAGATACTTCTTCTGGGTGTCTGAGAGGACACCCAGGGACCTAAGGTATCAAACACTAGCAACAGGAAAGCGGTACGAGTAGCACTTGATTATTAATGTTTGCAGAAACTCGGAAATTAGGAAAAGAATCTATGTTTCTCCAAGGTTATTTCTAGAGTGTCACATACCCTCTCCCACCAACCCACATCCCCAGCCGAAGCATTAAGCACCTAACTTGAAAGTTAGCTAAAAGTTCACATGGATACTGGAAATTCATCTGGATACTTGAAATTGAGCTGCATGTTCGGAAGGCGGCGTGCTTGAAGTTGAACTTCATGCTTGAAGTTGAACTTCATGCTTGGAGTTGAGCTGCATGCTTGAAATTGAGCTGCATGCTTGAAGTTGAGCTGCATGCTTGAAGTTGGGCTGCATGCTTGAAGTTGAGCTGCATGCTTGAAGTTGAGCTGCATGCTTGAAGTTGAGCTGCATGCTTGAAGTTGAGCTGCATGCATGAAGTTGAGCTGCATGCTTGAAGTTAGGCTGCATGCTTGAAGTTAGGCTGCATGCTTGAAGTTGAGTTGTATGCTAGACGCTTATTACTATTAAGAGATCAGCCATTTTTTCATCTACTAAGCTGTCTTTTCTCCCTGTGCCTAACTCTTTGTCCTCGTATTAGTCTTTATTCTCGTCTTTTCTACCTTGAAGTCTGTGTATATCGAGCAATTTACATAACGCTTTGCACTCTACATGGTTTATGCATCACTTGTTTTTCGATGACAATAATTGTTAACTTCAAGTATACCACAATTATATATTTTCATAATGTTATGAGCACCACCTGCTAAAAAACGACTCCTTCTGTTGTATACATTTACTCCTCATTGGGAACTAGTTGAAAGAACAGAAAATTTCGAACACTGCCAAACATATTTTTGACGTAGAGTCAATAGCGTTGATTTGTTTATACCCGATCACTTTTCCATCACTTGTTATCCATAATTCTATTCATAGTTTAATTTCATTACAATATTTATTTGTACCTGTAAAGCAAGTATATGGCATTTGTAATACATTTATGTTATGCTCACTAATTAACCAGTCTCATTGTAAGCCCTTTTTCTTACGTAAACTTAATTTCTTCAATGCTCTCAAACTTAAACTAGTGGCCATAAACAGCAGCACAAAATCTGTTGTATTGTAAACATATCGCTTCGCAACCATTTTCAATCAAGTAATTTTAAATGCATCAGAGAACCATAAAATTAGCTTTTCACTAGCAGCAGACGGCAGCCAATTCACATCAATTGCAGGGAAAGTCATTCGGGCACCTAAATTGAATTTCTTCTCGTTTGGGGTGACCGCTTCACTTCTAAGGTCTTCGGTTGAAGTAATTTTTCTCATTGACCATTAAATACGTTCACACAGATATGTTACGCTTGGTGACCCATCTTTTTCTGCCCGGCTGCACTATTGACGAATCTGACATTTGATGCCTGCAAGAACGAAGATTTGAGCTACGAGAATCGTTGAAGTGATTAGTTTTCAGGTAATCGCTTGATTAATTCACGTGCCAGCCTTGACTAGTTCTGATTCAAATTAAGTGGGTCTGATAATAAATATAGAGAGATCTTGAATATTGTAAATAATGTGTTACTCATTCATTCGTTTGGCTCCAGAGCCTTACTACAGTGATCTCTCGCTCGACTGCCCCAACCCTCAGACTTCTCTTAGCTCCAAGCAGACATTGAACACCTTTTTCTTGTCTTACTCAGAGTAAGTGTAAAAGGAAGGAAGGATCTGTCGAGCAATCCAACAGGAGAGAAATTAAAGAAAGGCAGGATGATTCATATGAACTTGTATCTATTTATTCTATAATCCCATGCCCACGTCTTGACGTTGAGTATCGGCACACTGACGTCTTGCTCGTGAACCTGAATGTGGAGAGTTGGAACACGTAGTGAGCTTTTGAGTTCATAGCGAGTCCTGCCTATGTACCCTGCACATCCTGCCCTAGGCAGGACGGTTGGTGTCTTCGTTATTCTTTCTGATGAGGGAGCTCTTAGGCAGGACGGTTGGTGTCTTCGTTATTCTTTCTGATGAGGGAGCTCTTAGTCAGGACGGTTGGTGTCTTTGTTATTCTTTCTGATGAGTGAGCTCTTAGGCAGGACGGTTGGTGTCTTTGTTATTCTTTCTGATGAGTGAGCTCTTAGGCAGGACGGTTGGTGTCTTCGTTATTCTTTCTGATGAGTGAGCTCTTAGGCAGGACGGTTGGTGTCTTCGTTATTCTTTCTGATGAGGGACTGCGAGTAGAGGTCTTGATGCAATGAGATCTTCGTAGTAAGTGATATGTTGTGGTGGCAATGTCACTACGGAAAAGCTGAAGGAAATTATTTGGTACAGATTGTATCAAAAAACGAAGACACAATAATCACACATTATTATACATCATCACACATCACTATACATCATCACTAACATCACAGATATATACTCTTTATACGGACAACACTGACTAAAAATATTTCTTTTACAATAAATAAGTACTAACATATGATGTGAAAGCACGCTTATTGCCAACTCAATAATATAAAAGTTGAGGTCTCAATTTGACTGACGGCATCTGTGGCGCAGCCTTGTCTGACGGAACCCACAGTGATCCTTAGTTTTTTCAATGTCTCCTGTAGGATTAATGATTTTGTATTTATGCATCGATACAAACAAAAACCAATGGTTAGGCAATAATGCCTCAAAATAATTTTGTTCAACACAGTGTATGAATAGTAAAAAAATCAATCCTAATTCACTGTAACATATCAGCCTCACCTCTTCAATGAACGCAATAGAAGCTGCACGCTGTGTTGAGGCTTGAATAGTCAAGTGTCACCATATAATGCAACAAAAGGGGGCGCTCTCAGATGCCCTCAGTAGTTTTTGGCCCTAAACCATTACATTTGCTTCATTTAAGCAAAAATATGAAATGGCATTTGTCGATGCCGCCAGGAGGCAGAGGGTTAACTTTGTGTGGGGGATCCAGTGAAAAGTAACTTAAATGTTAGTTTTAAAATCCGTAGATTTACAAATTTTCTGGAGATAAGCGTCAATAGAGAAGTAAAATAAAAATTGCGAAGGGGAAAACTGAAAAATTATTTTCCCTGAGTATATACAGAACTTCCATTCTGCCTCATATCTACCATTAACGTGGTCGTGTAGAAGAATGTCAATAACGGGGGAAAAATAGCGTATTTATAGTTTCCGCTTCGTTTCGTAGTACAATACAGTACTTAACTACATCTACATATTCACGGTGGTCCATAAGTAAGGTACCTTTTTAAAACTATTATAGCTGTAAAACTGCAGATAGTGAAGAGATTTAGTAACTATAGAATGAATGAGGAGATTTCAAAGTTTTGTACCAGCGTATCAAGTCTATCGACAATCACAACATATTTCCTAAAAAAATCATAAACTTCACCCCCAAAATGAATCGCTACGCAATGGAACCCGCAAAAATAATGGAACTTTACTTTCGATGTGATTTTTCAGTTATTGCAGTTCAGAGGAATTACAGGAATATTGATGGTAATGAAAGAAGTCATTCAAAGAAGTGCATAAAAAACTGGTATCGGAATTTAGAGAAACTGGGACAACAGCAGACAGACAACGTTGTGGCAGGCCACGGACCATACAAACTGGTGCTTTAATTCAGCTTGTTGCAACGAGTGTTGCTGATCGGCCCAAAACGTCAACTAGGAGACGTTCAATTCAACTGAGAATGTCACGTACCTCACTGCAACGTGTTTTGGTAAAAATTTTAATGTATCATCCGTATAAAATTCAATTAACTCAAGAACTCTATCCTACAGACTACCAAAAACGATCAGATTTTGCGAATAGATTTCTGCAGCTTGCAGAAAATGAAAACTTTGTAAAGAATTTAATAATGACTGATGAGGCACATTTTCACCTCAATGGTTTTGTTAATAAGCAAAATTGCAGAGTTTGGCCATCAGACAATCCAAAAGGAATTTATGAACGCCCACTTCACTCAGCTAAAGTAACAGTATGGGTGTGGCATCACGTCTTCGAGGATCATTGGACCATATTTTTTTCGAAGATGCTAATGGTGATACATTTTGTGTTAATGGAAACCTGTATAGACAGATGATTCAAGAATATTTGACACCTGAAGTTGGAGATAATAACACAGAGATTACCTTTTTCCAACAAGATGGGGCTACAGCACACACAGTGAAAGAAACAATGCAATGATAAAAACAATTTTTCCAAACGGAATAATTTCTCGTTTTTGTAATATGCCGTGGCTGAATCGATCTCCAGATCTAAATGCTCCTGATTTCTTTCTCTGGGGATACCTAAAGGAAAATGTTTACATTGAAATGCCTGATACTTAACAGCAATTGAAACTAAACATCATTTAAGAAGTCAACAACATTTTACCAGGGACATTAAGGAAAGTAATGAACAGCAGCGTTGAAAGAGCACGCCATTGTTTGACTAATAATGGTGGTCATTTAAAAGATATTTATTCCATGGTTAAACGTATATCATTGTTTCATTTATGAATTTATAATAGACTTTGAAATTTCTTCTTTCATTCTGAATTAGCCAAATCTCTACACCATTTTTAGTTTTATAGCTATAATAATTTAAAAAGGTACCTTACTTATAGGCCACCCTGGATAATCGTGTATCTCCATCTCTCTCTCTCTCTCTATCTGTGTGTGTGTCCCAATACTTCCGATCTATTACTGAAGAAAAATTATTGAACTTAAATCAGAACGGGTATGCATGTATTACAGGCATAGTATTGTGGATACCAAAGGCGCCAGATCACTATAAAATACTCCATTTTTCCTGTTATTAGCTTTCTTCTCTTATACGGCTATGTTATCGGTCAATACGGTGCAGAATGGAAGTTCTGTATATATTCATGAAAAATGTTCAGATTATGATAGCTCCACGGGTAAAATTAAAATATATATTTTGCTTCATAGATCCTGTATGTTATTACTTTTAAACCAAGAAATTTCAACGGTTACTATCACGACCATGTTATCGGTAGATGAGATACAGAATGGAAGTTACCTATTTATCAATAAAAAACATTAATTTAAAACAATAATTCGTCGTAAGTCTTTAAAACATTCATCTTTAGAACAATTTTCAATTATTCAAATCTAAATCGTGGAACTTCCACGGGAACTGTCTAGTATATAATATACAGTGTATCTCCATTTCTCTCTCGCTCTCCTTGTCTGTCCCATTAGTTCCTATCTATTACTGAAGAATAATTATTGAATTGAAATTAGAACGGGAATACATGTGGTATAAGCATTTTATTGTGGATACCAAAGGCACCGGATCACTATAAAATACGCCATTTTTTTCGTTATTAGCTTTCTTCTTCTACGCAGCCATGTTATCCGTAGATAAGATACAGAATGGAAGTTTTGAGTATAATCATATTTTGATAGTACCACGGGTAGGACTGAAAAATGTATTTTGTATCGAAGATCCCTATTTTTATCACCTTAACCGTGGAGTTTCAACGGGTACTATCTAGGCCATGTTATCGGTGAATAAGATACAGAATGGAAGCTCTGTACATACTCCTGAAAAATATTCATTCAAAACACAACAATTCGACGTATATCTTCAATATATTCTTCTTTATAATAATTTCAAATTAGTCAAATCTAAACCGTGTAACTTCCAAGGGAACTGTCTAGTAAATTAGAATCATGACCTTCAACAGGTTATGAGCCCAAAAAAAGAATATGATGACCTCAACAACGCTTGTGAATTTCGATGGAACGGTAGCTGAGTATGGAGAACTTTCTTAGGAGCCAACATGTCTTACTTATACTTAAAAGCGCTAAGTATACTTGATACGTTGAAGAATCATCCCATTCAGCCCACTTCCCTGAAGAAAATAGTTTAAAAATGAAAAAATGCAATATTCCGATAATTCATCTGAAATGGGAAGTGAAAAATATCTCCATCAACGTACTGCGAGGAAAAGGAGAAAAGATAATATGTGTCTTGTTCATTTTACTATTGAAAAGGCTGACAGCAAATCGACGGAAAAATGGTTCAAAGCGAGGAGCTCCCAGCTTTCTCTACAATCAAAGACACAGCAGGAACCACTTGGAGTGAGAAGCAGCATTTTAATATTTCAATTTTGATGCAAAAATAAAAAGTTAATTGATGTCAAATTTTATTAACTACATAATATTCTGCAATAAAACAGCAGTTGAAATGTTTTCGCGAAAAGTATAATACCTCAGTAACAAGTTCACTTCGACACTTTTAGCTTCGCATTTAGTTGCAGTAGCAAAACTTGACAGGTAGAAAGCCATGAAGCGTATGGAATTGAGTTAAAATTAAGTCTCTAATATTGTCGATTAATACAGCCGTATCATCCACCGTCTTTATAATAAAAGTTCTATGTAGAACAACAAATATTTTGTTTTTTCTAAGCATCACCACGTATGTCTTTTCAATATCGTTAGTCAAAATAATACACGTACAAAAAATGTAACTACGTTCAAAGATCTTGGATATATTTCCTTGACCAGTAAATGAAACACATGTAGAAAAATACAATATCACAACATGCAGCGAATCACAGTTGAAAACACAGGTCTACGAATCATGAAACATGATAAACCTCTGTGAGTATAATAAACTTTTCCGTACACTAAGAAGCGACCGACCACCAAGAGCACTATTGACAAAAGCACTATCCTGCTAGCGAACAGCTTTTACGGTATACGTAGAAGTCACACCTTATAGCATATGCAACAGGCTTTCGGAGTTGTAACCTGTTTGTCATATTCGTTTTTCTCCCCGAAAAGTTCTTAAAATTTCACTAATAAAGTCAAGGAAACATTCCAAAAATTATTTTTCGTTGACCTGGGTTATCAACGTGTATCCTCAGCACCTTCGTCGAAACATGAAAAGTACGACAGCTTTAAAATTGAAAAATCAAAGCACACTTTACCTGATGAAATTATTCTATACTAAAAAAACTGAAAACGACATAAGCAACACACACGAGAGAGGAACAACAAAGGATGATACCTGTTACTCGTTAAAAGTTTCTATAAAACCAACTACAGTAAAAAAAAGTTTACAGGATACCCAACAAAGAATCTTCGTTTTGTAACCCAAGTCTTCCAATTAGAGGAAGAACATGAGCCCACCTCCAAGTTTCAATTATAAATTGCTAATGAGAGATGCCTATTTTTTAAAAAAATGTTTATAAATCTCTTATTTGCGATCCATTTCGGCGCAACACATGAACTGCTCAAAACTCTCATTTTTTAGCTGAATTGAAAAATGGAACCCCAAATCGCGTTTGTTTTCAGGATCTAATCTACGTCAAAAAGAAGCTGTTCTGAACGTTTCATGAAGTCCTGAACAAGAGAAGAAGACGACGCGAATATTACGAGACTGAGATATTAAAGTTTTAAAGCCACAACTTCCATTTTTGTAGTTGAATTTAGCAGATAAGAATTTGATTTTTTGAACTTATAGATTTTTACAAAATGGAACACCGCATAGAATCGTGTAGAAAATGGCACCAAGAAAATTTAAATCGATAAACTTTACAAAACTAAGGAAATACTTGAAAATCACAACCACAAATTAGTATGATGGTAGACTGTTCGATTCACTGGTCATAACTTTTGAGTCCTTACGAGAAGTAAAAAAAATTATAAACAGGAAATTTCCTCTAGATAAATTTCCTCTAGATAAATTTTACGTCAAAAAGACAACAGCAACTAACACAAGTCGCCGAGATGCACCTAAGCCATAGAGGACAACAAAACAAGTTCTGTCGCTGTCACAAATTCTTCGGATTACAGATCAACTTTATAAAAATTCAGAGTCCTGATGGTAGAGACTTTCAAAGCGAGACACCTCTACATGAGTTCTTAATAGTCACATCGCTTCTAGAAAGTACAGTAAATGCCTTCGAACAGGATATCCTTAGACCAAGTTAGGACTTCCAACCATCAACGCATAAAATTAACAACACGTTTCCACAACGAAAGCTGTAGAATCAGCTACAGGTAGTACAGGAGCCAAGGGAGAGAGTCAAGTTCTCCAGGCCCGTTTCGAAGACTAATTTGGTCTCCATTCGACGAGTTAGATAAATAAATTAGCACTAAGTGTTCAAATATACAAAAATATATCAAATGTAATTTACAGTCGGAATATTGTTATGAGTATAGATTTTCAAAAAAAAACGAGAATAACAACACAACCACACACAGAATGGGCAAAAAGGATATGCCTAGTTTAAGATTACTTTAATTATCTATTTCTTTGGGGTACAAACTTGAAACAAATGACATTCCAAAGAGCTCTATTTTCATTTTCGCTGTAATGTATATTTACTTCTCAAAGCAACTTTCACCAGATTTACAGCATTTTTCACCTCTACATCTACGAAAATCTAGATAACCCTCTAAACATTTCAGCGTTGATTGAAGAGGTAAGTTCGATGCACTTCCTGTTCCTGTTCATCTAGAAATGTAGGCTTGATCCAGAACCCTCTCACAAGACCTTAAAGAAAAATACGAAATGGGTAAAGGTCGGGTAGTCTACCAGGCCAAGGTAAGTCATTCTTGCAGACTACTAAGTTACCCTTAATGCAAGCATTTCCCCAATAGCTTTCAATCGTCGACTGTGCTGGTGCACCATCTCGCTGGTAAGCAAGTTCTAACAACTTTTAATGACTAAAACCTACCGTTGGATGTCTAAGTACTATTCAGAAGTAACTGCAACGGGTTCACCAGTTACAGAATTTTCCAAAAAAGAACGAGTTGTAGATTTTCGAGGAGCCCAAGCCACACACCAGATACGCAGATCAAAAGATTGTAAGGGTTTTCCAGCATTGAATGGTTTCTTATTTGACGAACATTTTTGGTATCATTTTCTTTGTTCGGTGTACAATACAAGCCAATAATGCATTCATCACTGAAAATCATTATGACTGAATTCAAATAAATTTCATCACTTTCGGTCATTTTCTTGAGCTTGACAAAAACTGTACCTTCGAATCTCGTATTCATTGACAGTAATCGTTTCACTCAATATTACAAACCTGAAATTGATATCTCTTAAAATTTTCTTTATAGTTTATCTTCAGGCAAGCCTTTGATGTTAGTTTTCCTATCAAATTTAAATTATCTTTTTCTAGCAGGGATTTAAATTTGTCAATGTAGTCTGGCTTCGATCCTGTCATTGGCCTACCTGCGCTTAAAAGATTGTTCACAACTATTTTTCATTGCTATTTAATCGCAAATCTTAGATCTAAAAAATCAGTAATCAGAACTGGCTTAAACACACAGGTATTGTAGAACATCCTTCTGGGCTCCTCGATCGATTTTTTCGTCGTCATTTCTTCCACGATAAACTTTCGTTGGAAAAGCATCTGCTGGGATTCAGGCGTGAGGGCAAGAAACATGTATCAAATACTATATATTTCGTATGACGCACGTTGCATATAGAACTACGGCGTATATCATACTTAGAAGCAACTCAAGATCAAGCGTTTTTAAATATTGGTTTAAACGTTGACCCCCTAACATACAAAAAGTTATATCATGATTAAATAGGCATATACGTACTTTTTACCTCCTCTGAACAGAGAAATATGTATCAACTAGACAGCAGTGTATGAACATTAAGTCATAAGCGTAGTTTTCATCAAGTTGAAAATTACAATAAAATCATGTCAATATCACTAAATGAATCACGAGCTTTGGTGTGTATGTTTTGATTTTAATCATTCAATAATAAACTTAAAAACATTTAATGTAGGCAGTCATAAACCGCTTTCATATACTAACCAATATGACATGCGCACGTTCATTTCGGCAGTACCTAGAGCTGCAAGGATGGTCATAAACATCCGTAGTTAAATAGTGGGATCACAGCAATGCGAGATATGCCGTAAGAACTAATGGTTCCACAGTTGCAGACTCTCTTACCTCAGCTCTAACACAAACCCATTCTAAGCGTGAAAGAATCGCATGAAATCAAAACAAGTGCAATAAAAATATTTGTTACGAACACGTTCATATCTGCATGTCAACCTAATAAAATCTCAAGAGGCATGAAAAAAGTAAAAAAGTATATCTAATTAAAGGAAATGTTTCAAAATAGTAATCTCAATTCTGAAGGTAACTAACAACCTCATGCCTAACAGCATATCGTAAATTATCCAGTAAACATTAACATCGTTGTTCACTCTAAATGAGAACACCTTGATGTTTCAATGAAGGAAAATGCCACAGTACTACTTATGAATAGAATGTTTCGTCTCAATCGTAAAACTTAAAGTAAAAACAATAACACAAGGAATCAAACTATGTTAAAACCAAAACTGCTAGTCCTACACTGAAATATAATATTATTTTAGCAAATAATGAAACTGTAAAACACGCCTAGTTTTAAGACGTACATACTTTAACATGTGAAAATAATGCTATGATTGTAAATCATATAATAAACACATTGCTTCAACCTGAGTTCTATGAACTGTTTTTACTTTTATCTTGAGTAACAGCAGGATTTTATCTCTACTTTACTGAATACATACTGTGTATACGAATCAAAGAAGTTAAGTGTAAAAAGTAGGTAACCCAGTATCAAAATTATAACATCTAAAAGTCAGGTATATCACGTCCGCAAGCTCAAAGAAGAAGAGCATAAACTAAAAACGATTCTCGTTGTGTTAGGTTAGGGAATGTTCACAAAATGTAAATTGAAAGATGTTAAATATGTGAAGGTTTGGGTAAATATTCATACACATTATAAATCAACAGAGCGGCCGTTTCTCAGCTCTCTTACTACCATCATCCTGTCGTTAGGTATAAAATAGCACAAAACTTACGTAATCCCATAACCTGGCTTTCCACAACAAGACATTCACCCGTTGCGAGACATCAAACTCAGCACTCGTGCAAATCAGTCACGTTCACATTCTTCGCATTTACACCCTGGTGTCACAAGGAATCGTGTATGTAACGACAAATAATAAATGATTGAAACCGCATGTGCTATAATAATCAAAGTTTTACAGCGAGCAAGTAAGCAAATGAGCAAAAATACCGACTAGAGAATCCCGTCACTTAAGTTAGGTTGATCTTGAGCGTTCAGCAGAAACAAAAGAGAAATAAACACCAAAAACTCCTCAGTCCCATCGTTCACACACGAATGGGTTCTCCCATTAAGATGGAATGAGAAGGCAACTGTCTGTGACTTTCTTCAATGGGGCTATCGCTTTGAATCAAGTATAACAGGATTCATGTTTGAATGAGGGACACAAGTGAGGCTCAATCCTGATTTCTACTTGTTTGCATTTATTGTTGCATAGCAGCTTATAAGCTTAAGCCACAATAGCGATAAAAATCACCGATTATAATAGGAATCACAACCAACGTAGCTCAAACACTAGCTCTACACCAGGCACTTGTGCAACGCTCGAGCTATCAATGCTCCCTAATGGGTCATATGAACCCCAGAATATCAGTACATTTTCGTTGAATGAGATACAAAGAACAGAATACATAATTTCAAGTCAAGATAAACTTTCGATAGTCAAACACAAAAATCAAATTTACAAAAATGCCTTAAATGTAATTTAATCACGTGACATGTCAACAAATTTTTAAAAACGATTACCTAAATTCAGTACCAGAGTAATCACGTGTCTGGTCACCATCAAGCATTTGATAACTCTGTTTACAATGCATACTGGATGACCATCAAGCATTGGATGACTCAGTTCACAATGCATACTAGATGACCATCAAGCATTGGATGACTCAGTTTACAATGCATACTGGATGACCATCAAGCATTGGATGACTCAGTTCACAATGCATACTGGATGACCATCAAGCATTGGACGACTCAGTTCACAATGCATACTGGATGAAGTTGAATTTGCTGCCTGGAGCCTCCGTCGAAGCTCCTCCAATGAGGTGGCTTCGCTGGAGCTCGTGGCGGAAGTAGGCGACGGTCTTCCGCACGCCCTCCGATAGCGGCACCTGCACAACAGGTGGTAACAGGTGAACTCGGGTGGTAACGGGTGAACTTGGGTGGTAACGGGTGGACCTGGGTGGTAACGGGTGAACCTGGGTGGTAACGGGTGAACTTGGGTGGTAACGGGTGAACTTGGGTGGTAACTGGTGAACCTGGGTGGTAACGGGTGAACCTGGGTGGTAACGGGTGAACCTGGGTGGTAACGAAGGAACTGCAGTGCGGAAATTGCAACATAGAGAGCAGGAATTACTGTACGGCAATCACAATTATGAAGTAAATAGTAGATGCGAATTTTAATTGGTGATCATTAAACCTATTGAAAAAAACGAGAGGTGAATAAGAAGATCCGGATTGAGACAAAAAATAAAAATAAATTTTAATCGATATGTAGATGATATTGACTCATCAGGAGAGTATCACACTTTGTCTAAAAGAATTTGGTGCTGAGAAAATAGGAGTTGGGAGAAGTATAGGGTGCAGCAACATAACTTCCTTTTTTGAGAGGAACTTCCTTTGAAAAAAGGAAGTTATTTTGGCGTCCCTGTACAATAATGACTTTGCATTGAAATAGTTAAAATCAGAACACGCAGCGCAACACAAAACTGAAACAGTATAAAATACAACTAATGATTTTATACATACATATCTATGTATCATAACGTTTACATATAAATATCAAAACAACATTGATCCATTTATCATTCGTTGATCAAGTCATTATACACAGCTTTTATTTTCGAGTAATTCCTGTTAAAAATCGGTCCTTTTTTGAGAAAAAAAGAAGAGACGTTCTGAGAAAATTGAAACGAGAATGCGGTCCTTCGATGCCTAAAATTCCAATTTAAGCAAATCAATGAGAGAATACAGTTTACATAAATTTCAAATTGAATCTGCAAAAGGTTTTGCTAGCAACAATGCTTCAAATGTGTGAAATAACATCACTACGTAATTTAAGCTGCTATATACATCACGACTCCATGAGCTTAGATGAGCAAATATTGTCCAATATTGTACCATGTATTTGTAGCCGAAATTAATAATGGTGACTAATGATGGTTCAATTGTTCTGTCAAATGACATGCTTAACAACAGAGCACCAATGTGGAATTAGAAAGAAAATTTACTGACGAAGATGAAATGCTAGTTGTTATTAAATCCCTAGTGAAAATGAATGGTCATTAATAAATGGAATTTTAGATACATACGCAGCCAAATATAGCCATATCAACTCATAGAATACACTTAGAATTTTAATTGAAAACGAAAATTTGAATTAGATAATCGTTTACTCCATGCTTGGGACACCAGTTCAGCTGCAAGTGAAACAGTCACCAGCCTTGTTGCGGCATCTGAAGCCAAATTGGTGACGGCGAGTACGCGGACCAAGAACTATCTCTCTTGTCTCAGAAGCCCTGAACTAATAAGATAACTGACTCAGTGTGAGTGCATGTCGAGACCCAACGACGGGCAGCACACAAGACACACATGAGCAGCACACAACAAGACACACATGAGTAGCACACAACAAGACACACATGAGCAGCACACAACAAGACACACATGAGCAGCACACAACAAGACACACAAGAGCAACAAGACACACAAGAGCAACAAGACACACAAGAGCAACAAGACACACAAGAGCAGCACACAACAAGACACACAAGAGCAGCACACAACAAGACACACAAGAGCAGCACACAACAAGACACACAAGAGCAACAAAACACACCAGTGGCCGCCAGCCAAGCTCCTGCTGAGCTCTAGTGATGTCAGGGCGACGGCGCTGTGGGTCGTCTTCCACTGCATCCTTGTGCACGACGCTGCTGTCTCCCCCTACCATCCTGTGGATGATGTCAGCGAACTCTGCACAACATGACATTTTCTTCAAGAAAACGTGAAAATAAAAACACATCAAGGTTTAGAATTCGACGTACATTTATAAATTATCACAGCCAGGGGCGCGGTCAGAAGTGATGGATGTAGGGAGCAGGAATTGTCAGTCTCAAAAATGCACGTAGCAGCGTAGTAAGAGCAGATTAATGTAATGTCAAGAATTCGTGTAAGCGGATAACGAATACAATAATAATCATGCAAAAGCTTGTGTGAGCGTAGTACAAGCACAAACAATTAAGCAACAATAAATGACTGACTCGCGAGGTAAAGAAGAGCTTTGCAATATAAAATTATAATACAGAACAGAGGTCACATGTTTTATAGCTTTTAAAGTCTTACTTCAAAGAAAATCAAACATTGTTAATTCTAGTCAGAGAAAAATATGAAATTTTCGTACCAACCAATTTTTCCTTCTGCTAATCAACCATAGAAATTGTATCCCAAATACAGACGCTTCCCACTTCATGAATTTTTGCAGACACTAACAAGCCTGTTCACAAGGTGAAATTTATTCCCAGTAAAAAATACACAAACACACGAGAGTCGTTGACTGTAGTGTTGTGTACTGTGATGAGCAGTGAAGCCAGCGTGAACGGTCTCTTCTTCAGACCTTTTTCAGTCATTGTGCATCTACAGTGTACAGATCATTACGTATTTTATTTATTTAACATTTGATTTTCTATTATTATCCAGTACAGAGAAGTACGTAGGGCATTTATGTAGTTTATTGGTTTGTTTCAGTATTTTGTGTGGTTTGACAGAAGTTACAGTCCTTATCTCACGAACATTAAGAGTTATGCATGGTTAACAGCGAACATGATTACATTTCACAAACGAATTCATGGCACGAACGGTAGTTTGGAACGTAACTCGTTCATATAGTGAGTAGCGCCAGTAACTAGTTAACCTCAACTGATATATCTATGTACTTCGTTTCAGATCGTAATCCAGCCATATTTGTATCCATTTCAGTACTTCTAAGACCTTCCTATCTACTATTGCAGCAATGTATCATTTTTAAACCTACTTTTTAAATGCATTGTTGCACACGATGATAATTTGGTGATATATCAATAGTTTCCTGAAGAATGCACATTTTTCAAAAATCAGCTCTCATCTTTTTGTTCAAAAAAAAACGTTTACATTACTTTATATCTCCGTATCATGGTTACGAGTACAGTTTAATTAAAAAGTCATATGCAAAATCTGAATTCCGTCAAGCCCTCACTCACCGTCCCTGGAGAACATCACTCACCGTCACTGGAGAGCATCACTCACCGTCACTGGAGAGCATCACTCACCGTCACTGGAGTTTCACCAATCAAACAAAAAATTAAAAACCATACTAAAAATTCCTCCAAAACTCAATGTTTTAGCTCCGACTTGAGAGGAAATCCTCACCGTCAATGGAATGCTCGTCAGGGTTGCCGATGTTGACAGGCTGTGTGTAGTTGCTGTTCATCAGACGGACGAGGCCGTCCACCAGGTCTGTCACGAACTGGAACGACCGGGTCTGCTGGCCACTGCCATACACCTGCACCACACAACACTCGTGTCACCACACAACACTCGTGTCACCACACAACACTCGTGTCACCACACAACACTCGTGTCACCACACAACACTCGTGTCACCACACAACACTCGTGTCACCACACAA
>VCRD01006130.1:0-10747 GCA_006783055.1 Trinorchestia longiramus
CTCTAGCACAATAAATATAATTCGGTATACAAAAACAAGCACGGAAGCACATGTACGAATAGATTATATACACAAGTTCCAGAAAATTACTGGGATGGGTTTAAGTACTGAAGAAAATGTATTCAAAAACCTACATAGTGATCACATTGCGTAGGCGTACACACAACACGCACCACAAAAGTTTAGAAGCCTATAACTAAGTGATGTAGTTGTGGGTACGCTAGGTTATTGTATTATTTCAATTAACCTACCTATAAATCCATTTAAGTTATTAATTGGAAACTGTACGAACCCCCAAAATGGATGGTGCATTTCCCCCTTTATAGGAAGAGGGGAGGGGACGGAAGGTGCTTCTACTGCCCCCTGCTTCTGTGTCCCGCGTCAAGCAGCACGAACAATTATGAACAAGCGTCAGCTTTTTTCGCCTTCAACTTTTCGAGATTTGGAGAATAGAATTTTAGCTCATGCCGCTGCTATAGAAAGTGCTGTCTAAAAAATCAGAATTTTATATTATTGTTATTTTTGTAAGGAGGTATTCAGGCACACGGTAGGCATCTCTTCTGTGTTGTACTGGCACTGTGCAGCACTAACTTTAGTGCCGGTACAGCACAATACGATACTGTGTGTGCACTGTGTCTCCTGCATACTTTAAGCAGCGTATACAGTGCACACACAGTACTACAGAGCACACATTAACTGTGCACATCATACACCGGTAATTCTCTTATGATTAGTAACCAGTATTTTGATGAGGTTACACAGAGACAGAGATTCCGAGACCCAGTCTCTGGCCTTCCCAATACACTAATGACCTTGAGAAACACCTTCAAGCATCCTGCCACTCAATATGCCCACTTTTTATCTTCAGATCAACAAACATGGATGAGCACTATAGAACTTATATAATGTGAGATCATGCCAATTGGATTAGCTATATCATTATGTACATTAGATCACAGGGAGCGTAATGCTATAGAACCAGTAACTGGTGTACTGAATTAGTCATAAAAAACAATAAGCGTTTGCATACACTATATCTATACATACACTATATACGTATATATATATATATATATATATATATATATATATATATATATATATATATATATATATATATATATATATATATATATATATATACACACACACGAGTATATATGGATGTGTATGATGCATATAATGAACATAATTGACACCAGTTTTTACTACTGCCGCTTATTTACATGCACTTACGACACAAACAATTGCGTGGACTACTACAACAAATGTAATAAACGTGCAACACGCAGGCTACACTAAATGCCATATACGTATAACGACAGCAGCTATACAAGCTCACCGGAATCCCACAGCTCCTCAAAGGTTAAAATCATACATGAAAATTTAAGATAACCGAGAAAATTGTTCAAACTCTAAAGTGCATTTTTCCGAGCCTAACACAAACGGACCTAACTAGCCTAACAGGGAACTGGAATGTTATTCTATTGACATGCCATCGGCCCTGATATCTCCGTTCCGTTCAGTTCATGTCCTGGTGGAATCTCTCTCCCTGTTTCTCACTAACAGCGCCGTCTGGGAAATGACCAACTGGAGTTTAAAAAGCAAAGCTTCAAGTTCATCGAGAACTTCAAGGTGTTGGAGTTTGCTAGTACATATATTTTGAAAGTCACGAGACTTGCTGTTTTAGTAAAAGTTTTAAAGTAAAAGTTTTCACGCCACCCAACTTTGCTGGACCTTCTTTAAAGGATTTCCAGGTTCGTCACTCAACGTCGTCCACTGTACTTTCAGATTCCAGAGTAATAAAATTTCAGTCAAGTTTTTCTGGGTCATCCACTATAGACGAGTACCCAGCCCCCTTCCCCATTGGCTAAATCTGTGGCATTGTTTGTTAATGCAACCCATAATTCCATCTTTAGTTCTTAACTCAACCAATAATTGCAGCTGTAGGCCTTAACTCAACCATAAAAGATTCATATTATTGCACGCTTTAAAAATAATGAAACAGAAGCTAAAATTCAGAACACTAACACACCACACAAACAACGACTACAAACAATGCAGTATTTCTTAATATTTACAAATGGATGTCAGTGCTAAAACGTAGAGACAAACATGACCTGCAAGTTTAAATAAAGGCTAAATTCTGGCTAGGATATCTTTCCTACTCCTTATGTTCCTAGCAGTGCCTTAGAATTTTTCACGTGGAGGATATTTCCCAGGAGAGATAGTTCCCAGGAGGGATATTCCTAGCAGGGATATTTCCTAGGTTGGATATTTCCCATAAGGGATGTTCTCCATTGGGAATAAAACCCATGACGGATATTCTCCATTGGGAATAAATCCAATGAGGGATATTTCCCATCAGGGATAGTTCCGAGCTAAAGCAGTTCCCAGCAAAGAAATTATCACGGAATCGTACTTTCGTTAGCAAGAAATATACTAAAATAATAATAAGATTTAGAGAGCCATGATGCCAGCTGCAGCAGTGAACCACCAACTCCTGCAGCTGGCATCCCAGTGTATCCTAGATACAAGCGCAAGTAAGAAATCGTCACTTCAAATCCACTAACAAAAAATATATCACTAGTCAACGCAGCTAATTTACGGCTGATCCAATAAACGTACTCAGACGAGATCATTCGAAAAGGGCTTCTAATTTTTCATATTTTAGCATGAACGGATATTTGCACTCATTGCTAGCGCTATTTAATGTTACATGCACTACAATACAAAATGCAACATGCAAGCAAATAAAGATAACAAAATGACAGGAATAAATAAACCACGTGATCGCCCACGTCACAGCATCGCACATAAAAAACTTGTGGGTCAATTTTCTACTACACAACACCAGTTAGTTAATTTTACAATATTGCGAGTTAGTTAAAGTCGGCGATGGTGGGTGTGGGGAGTGTGAGGTCAATGGAGTGCAGGAGGAGAATAATGGACCCCAGAGCTGTGTGATGCCCTCCGTCGTGAGCCGTGCTGTAGAGGGTGAGGCGCAGCAACAGTTGATCCAGGTGACTCTTTTCCACCTGCACGTCACCGTAAATAGTTTTAATAATTAATTAAATAAATACGTTAAAAATAATGCGTGATAGCACCATTGCAAATCTTCACTTCAGGGAGTCCAGGTAAATAGTAGTCACTCTGGTCTGAAACAACTGGTGCACATACAAGAAAGATTCTGGCATTAATTTTCTGGGAAACAATCGGGGAATTGATTCTTTATCTTTGTTTATCGTAATTTTTTAACGTGCAACTTTGAAAGTATGAAGTACATGTATGAGTTAAACCGTTAGACTTCTCCTCTGCACCAATTATTTCCAACCAGCATCTCACGTTGTATGTACCAACTGTTTCGGACCAGATGGTGTATATGATCCATTCAAAGGAATTCTACCCTAGCAGATCACACAAACGCAGACTTCACTCCGTGTGCACACATACTACACAGGGTGTACACTCAGACAGATTACAGAGTGCACATACAGGGAATGCTAGAGGGAAAAGGTATATACCTCCAATGAAGAAACTATATTCACTTTATAGAATAACTAGTGTGTATGCCATTTAAAAATAACGGGTTTCAATTATCATGCATTCGAAGGAAGAATTTAAAGCAACAGACCTAATCAAAAAGTTTACGGATTTAACTCCAGCGGTCACGAATCTATACAACTGAAAGTCTACAGATTTAACTATCAATATTTAATGGAGATTCTCATTGTAATAACATAGAAGATATTAAGCACAAAAAAATACATAAATCTATTTGTTTAAGGAGACATCTGGCGTTTTATTATAAAGTGTTGATTATGGCGCGCTAGTTAGCCATTCATATATGTACTTACTAAATAACTACAGTATCTACAGGATGGCCCATAAGTAAGGTACCGTTTTAAAACTATTATAGCTATAAAACTACAAATGGTAAAGAGAATTAGTTAATTCAGAATGAATGAGGGGATTTCAAAGTTTTCTACCAGCGTATCAAGTCTACCGACAATGACAACATATTGCCCACAAAATTCATAAAATCCACCCCCAAAAATGAATCGCTACGCAATGGAACAACGAGCAAAAATAGAGAAACTTTACTTCCGATGTAATTGTTCGGTTACTACAGTTCAGAGGAATTACAGGAATATTGATGGTATTGAAAGAAGTCATTCGAAGACGTGCATAAAAACTGGTTTTGAAATTTAGAGAAACTGGGACAACAGCAGACAGACAACGTTGTGGCAGGCCACGGACCATACGAACTGGCACATTTTCACCTCATTGGTTTTTGTTAATAAGCAAAATTGCTGATTCTGGGCTTCAGAAAATCCAAAAGAAATTCATGAACGTCCACTTCATTCAGCTAAAGTAACAGTATGGTGTGGCATCACGTCTTCGAGGATCATTGGACCATAGTTTTTTTGAAGATGCTAATGATGATGCAATTTGTGTTAATGTAAACCTGCACAGACAAATAATTCAAGAATATTTGATACCTGAAATAGGAGATAATAACACAGAGATAACCTTTTTCCAACAAGATGGAGCTACAGCGCACTCAGCGAAAGAAACAATGCAAATGATAAAAGCAATTTTTCCAAATAGAATAATTACTCGGTTTGGTGATATACCGTGGCCGCCTCGATCTCCATATCTAAGTGCTCCTGATTTATTTCTCTGGCGATACTTAAAGGAAAATGTTTACATTGAAATGTCTGATATTTTATAGCAATTAAAACTAAACATCATTCAAGAGATCAACAACATTTCACCAGAGACATTAAGGAAAGTAATGAACAGCACCGTTGAAAGAGCACGCCATTGTTTGACTAATAATAGAGGTCATTTAAAAGATATTGTACTCCAAAGTTAAACGTATTTTGTTTCATTTATAAATTTATATTAGACTTTGAAATTTCTTCTTTCATTCTGAATTAACCAAATCTCTTCACCATTTTTAGTTTTATAGCTATAATAATTTTAAAAAGGTACTTTACTTAGGGGCCACCGTGTACAATAAGCCAAAAACAGATCACATTTAACAATTTTAAGATCGTCTGAAAAGACGAAAAAGGCTCCACACACAGTATATACCTATTTATATATTGCACACAGTAATTACGTGCTATTTTTGAACAATATTTTATTGGAATTTACCTGTATAATGTAATGTACATATATACACCCAATATATATGTATAATATACGAATTATGATAAAACTTTTTTCACAAGCCACGGTTTACGAAATTGGCGTTTGGATTATTTTTAATTTTTTTTAATTTGCAGTAACTTGAGTTAATAGCTCTTGTGCTTCCTGCTCCGCCATCACAAGTCCAAAGTTTTTCTTTCTCCGAAATGCGTCCTAAATTACGTGACCTTGTCATCGTAACGTCCGGTCTCAAATGATATCCTTCGCTATATTATCTGAGCCAGTCCCGTCTGTACCAGTAATATTTGGATGCTTGTGTATTTACAGTGTCCATAAAGTACCAGTGTAGCTTGGTACCACGTGTAGATACTTGCAGCTTGGTACCCTATCTGTGTAGCTTGGTACAGAGGTGTGAATCACAACTTAAAAGGTAGCCTAAAAAAGCAACCTACAATTTCATTTTTATTTATTGGTATCTAAAAGATCAATTGTATGCATAAAATAGATGTTCTTATGTATTCAGCTATCTATTTATTTAACTATTTACCAATTTATCTTTATATCTATCATCTATTTTATGCATGCAATTGGTATCTAATCTAATACTAAGAATGACCATCGTGTGTTTACATATTGATTTATTTATTTATTTATATGTTTCATGTCACTCTCTTAAGAATAGATAGGAAGAAATTAGCACTGGCGGTTTTGGTTTCAGTTCACTGGTAAATTAATACACTTATTTCCGGTGTACAAGATCACTATAATAAGTCACTTTCAAAAATATTAGAGATCCAGAGCCTTATATACTCGAGTCCGTATCGTGGATAGGGAGTTCGGCGGGGTATTGCATATTACAATATACATACACAAGCTCGCAGTTGCTTTCAGTAATGCTGAATTTCTGTATCTAGGATATGACACGAATGGCTATATGTAACTACTTCTATTGCGGCTCAAAAATACTGTATTCTAAGTGTTTATTATACACTATATTTGCCATCATTTTTGATGGCACGGGTACACTAGTTCTATAATAGATACCAATAATTATCTTTATGAACATTTTTCTTCGTGTTTTATTTAATTTGCTAGTGTACCTGTGCTATCAAAAATGATGGCAAATACTGTTGGAAAGATATTAAATAAAATTACATATAAGAACGCAATGCAATATATTTAGTTTTATATATACTAGATCCACACGTGAAAATTCACGGTTTTTACTAAATTTTTCATTTTCATTTGCCAGTGGACGCGGGCTTTGCGAAGGTTTCCCCATTGATGGATGTGCCTTTGGTATCCACAATACAATGCTTACAATACGTGTATGCCCTACGAAATTTCCTCTTATCTAAATCCATAAAAGCGTCTATTATACAGGGTGGCCCATAAGTGAGGTACCTTTTTAAAACTATTTTCAAGAAAATCACAATTCCGAAAACAATAACTCAATTTCCAAAATCTTTGGCCTTATACTAAGTGGTAGCCAGGTTACTGGTCAAACTAATTTAAAACATTTCTTTTCGCATTATCAATTAAAAATATCAAAGCATCATGATAAATTTCAACAGAAAAAGGTTCAAAGAAAATTTCGATTTGTAAAAATAAACCGATTGTGTATTCTGAATGCCATAATGCAAGTGAAAGGGAATTGAATTGCCACAGAAAAATTATGCAATAGAATGATTTCTTGTATTTCTTAAGCTTTATCCTTGTTGCTATCAAAGCTATCGATTAGAAGAGTGTGACACACGGACAGACGGACGGATGCGGCTCATATTATAGTATAGATTTAAAACGGACAAACATTTTAATTGAGTATTTCTTTAATGACAACAATCCTAGTGGAAAACAAATCATCTACCAAATTTTCTTGAACATGAGTTTCTTTAATTGCTATTTTAATGTTATTCCTATTTCTTATTCCACTAAGAGCTACATACAGTATTTTTAACCGCAATAGAAGTAGTTATAGCCATTCGTGTCATATCTTAAATACAGAAATTCAGCATTACTGAAAGCAACTGCGAGCTTGTGTATGTATATTGTAATATGCAATACCCCGCCGAACTCCCTATCCACGATACGGACTCGAGTATCTCTCTAATTTTTTGGCTCTGGATCTCTCTAATTTTTTTTTAAAGTGGCTTATTATAGTGCACTTGTACAGCAAAAATGAGTATTAATTTACCAGTGAACTGAAACCAAGACCACCTGTGCTAATTTCTTCCCATGTATTCTTAAGAGCGTGACACGAAACATAAATAAATAAATATATAAATAAATATATAAACACACGACGGTCATTCGTAGTATTAGATTGAATAAACGTCAACGAAAACCAATATCAAGAGAAATAAAGGAAAGATTGTTCATCAATTGGAAGCTAAACTAATGCAGTGGCGAACGGCTAATTAAAAAGATACTCGAGTTGAATTAACGTTTAGAAAGGTCCAGATAATTAATAAAAATATCAGGAAAGAAATCAATAAATAATTATTACTCAAGTAAACTGGTCAGAACATTTAGTAACGAACTAATTAGGTATTAGGCGACACAAACTAATTAAGTATTAGATGGCACGGAGTTTAAGAGAAAGAACAGCGAGGGACACGAGATATTGCGTAATAATTATTGCTTCAAAGACCTTAGAAGGAAAGAAAAGAACAATGCTCGGAAGCAATCGCTGCTTCCGCAATACTTGTGTTGTTATTGCAGCTGCTGTGTTGTTATTGCAGCTGCTGTGTTGTTATTGCAGCTGCTGTGTTGTTATTGCAGCTGCTGCTGTGTTGTTATTGCAGCTGCTGTGTTGTTATTGCAGCTGTTGTGTTGTTATTGCAGCTGCTGTGTTGTTATTGCAGCTGCTGTGTGCTGGAAACTCACTCAACTCCTTCACCAGTGCATTAACCAACACGTTAACTATCACATTAATTATCGTGTACAACATTATCTGACTAATTGCCACATCACCCCATTAACTGCCACATTACTCCATTAACTGCCACATTACTCCATTAACTGCCACATCACCCCATTAACTGCCACATTACTCCATTAACTGCCACATCACCCCATTAACTGCCACATCACAGCATTAACTGCCACATCACCGAATTAACTGCCACATCACCCCATTAACTGCCACATGACCCCATTAACTGCCACATTTCCCCATTAACTGCCCTCACATTGAACGAGGTAACCAGTACTAACTTGGAAAGCAAGCTTGGTATTGAAGACAGGGCTCTGGGTGGCGGTGGTGGGTGTAGATGTAGTGCGGGTGTGCACTGTGTTATTCAGGGTGAGAAGACAGACTTCTACCCACACGGGGGACGGAGGACGAGCTTGGGGGAGGCTGGGGGACGGGAGAACAATTATTAATGGGTTCATTGTAATAGATTTGCTTTTAAAGCTGTGTGTGGTTGATGTGTGTGCACAAAAATGGGAGTATAGTATTGTTATTTTTTATATCACAGTATTGGCTAACTTCACCATTAGTGAAAAGTATTTGTTGGTTAACAGTAGATGTACAATAATGCTATGATTCTAAGAGTTCAAATGAGCAGAGAATTAATGAAGAGTTCAGTCTGTGTAGGATACTTAACACACGCACATCAATACACCTACCTCGTCACACTGAATAACATACATGCACGTCATTTATTCATTTATATATATATAAACATATCTATACACATATTATACTAAAGTGGGCCCTATTTAATTTTTCATAGATTCAAAGGGTTCCGGAGTTTTCAAATGTTGGTTTTGAGGGAAAAAACTGTAAATGATTTAAGAAAGGTGCAATAAATAAATATATACATTAAATATACGTATTATTTATATGTATTATATATACCTTAAATAGAGATACATTTAAACTGTCCAGCGCTGTTCGAATAATCAACAAATCGCTCTGTAACTTTCTTTGTCTTTTTCCTATTGACAAAACAACTAATTGACGCCACAGCGCATAAAAAGTTCAAGGTTTAAATAATTAGGTCATAGTAAGGACCACTCTAATATATGATATGTAATATATATATATATATGGTTTCATTATTAAGTAAGAACAAATCATGTCTCTGTGTCTCATAGTGTGCGTGTATCTAAGAAGACACATTAAGATCAATAACAATATATAATGGTATTAATAGCAACATATGCTAAAATGGCAGTAAAATATTTTAAAAAATCATTAATAGCTATTACATTAACAGCAATATTACAATTTGGTAACATACTTTATCTTAATCTATATAAATTTTCTCGCACAGAATTGCAATTCGTATGCTGCTTCTGTTGTCCAGTCTCCAGCATAAATCAGAAATTTTGTTACGTAAAAACACTGCAAAATTGCCAGGAGAAATTCACAGTTTTTGGCAGGCGCCACAATTTGAGGCAGCAGTTCATGCCGTAGAGCGGGACAGTGCATGTGTTAATTAATATGTACAGATATATCATGAATCTTAGTCTGATGGCAGTTGCAAAATTATATTAGTAAAATACTTTGCAGAAGTCAACTCTGTAAACTCAACCAACCAACTAATTCAATCAACTGGACGCTGGTCCAGTCAACTGGACGCTGGTCCAGTCAACTGGACGCTGGTCCAGTCAACTGGACGCTGGTTCAGTCAACTGGACGCTGGTTCAGTCAACTGGACACTGGTTCAGTCAACTGGACGCTGGTTCAGTCAACTGGACGCTGGTTCAGTCAACTGGACGCTGGTTCAGTCAACTGGACGCTGGTTCAGTCAACTGGACGCTGGTTCAGTCAACTGGACGCTGGTTCAGTCAACTCGACGCTGGTTCAGTCGAGCAAAAGTTGTGTTTACCTCAGTGAGGGTGTATCCTAGATACACTCAATACTATCAGCTGTATCCTACAGCTGATGTCAGTCACACAAGTACAGCTGATGTCAGTCACACAAGTACAGCTGATGTCAGTCACACAATTACAGCTGATGTCAGTCACACAATTACAGCTGTCGTATCTGTAATTCAAATTCAAAGGACGCAGAAAGAGAAGCAAAATAACGACCATGTCTCATGATGGTATCCAGGATACGGCAGTGACACGCACGGCATGAAGCAACACGCACGGCATGAAGCAACACGCACGGCATGAAGCAACACGCACGGCATGAAGCAGCACGCACGGCATGA
This sequence comes from Trinorchestia longiramus, assembly GCA_006783055.1. Lineage (NCBI taxonomy): Eukaryota > Metazoa > Arthropoda > Malacostraca > Amphipoda > Talitridae > Trinorchestia > Trinorchestia longiramus. Next base: position 10,326 of record VCRD01006130.1, read on the forward strand.
AGCAGCACGCACGGCATGAAGCAACACGCACGGCATGAAGCAACACGCACGGCATGAAGCAACACGCACAATTGCTGCGATTGTTTGCATGTGAATGTCATCAATGAGCTCCAAACATCGCCATGACCATTGTATATGGACCTTGTGTGTATTATTTAGCAGTCAAATCTTCAATCATTTATTTATTACTTTCGAATCCCTTTCTGTGAAATTTTTTAAGCAATTTATAACGATCTCATGAACATAGCCATGCGCAACTCAAACGTTCATAATGAGAGCAGTAAACGTTTCTGCTCGTAAAAACGTTTCTGCTCGTAAAAACGTTTCTGCTCGTAAAAACGTTTCTGCTCGTAAAAACGTTTCTGCTCGTAAAAACGTTTCGGCTCGTAAAAACGTTTCGGCTCGTAAAAACGTTTCGGCTC
>VCRD01006131.1:0-17177 GCA_006783055.1 Trinorchestia longiramus
ACGTCATCATACCGCCATTTGTTTTTTGTCAATCGCGACTGTACGGGTCGCCCCCATGTCCGACTTGCCCCCACACTACCCTACTACAGCAACCCGTTATTCACGAACTCGTACCAATAACAAGCCAATCCATCATTCGATTGTAGTAAAATTGTAGTTATAGTTGATCACTGCATTTACATTATTGCTGTTTGATACCGATTCCGAAATTTCCTGCATTTTATCGCATTCTATGCCGTGAGATTTTTCTCAATCAGTGTTTTCACGCAATCCATCTCAATGCGACCTTCCAAGCATTCCTACGAGATAGCAGCTCGATGCCGTAGTTTAGGCTCGCAGAGGCTAATTCACATACCCATCTGCCCTCCATCCCACTTAATCATTCCTCTCATTTATTCCGAGATGCTATCTCGGCAACCTCTAACCTGCCTTCTGGACAAGGGTCCAAGGTTTCAACACAAGCTGTGTCGTAGTAATACTTGGTTTGTTGCAGTTTAATTATATTTACATCTCCGTTTACATACTCGACGGAACTGTTTTAATTTTTACTGCACCCCAACTTTAGATCATCTTCATTGAATGTTGTATCGAACTTACACTGAGCCTATTATCTGATGAATGAGAACCTTGATATTCTTAATGCTTTCGGTTGCAGTTTGTAAATCTGCTAAAGCAAAACTTGCGGGAGCACGTATTCTCTGACCGTTTTTGCAAACATGCTTCATCACAAAACAGATCAATTTCCTGTCACCCACATTTACTCTACACGTCTTACGCAGCAGAACTCGGTAAACAATGTAACTGTTGCACAGAATCAACCTAAAACAAATAAAATTTCTCCTCCCAGATTTTCCAGTTTATAATTACAATACTAATTCTTCAGCAAACGAACACATCGAATATCATTTCTCTATAAATTGCACCATTCCCCAAGAAACAAAAAAGTGTCTCAGTTCCATATATATTTCTATCTCAAAGCCTTACACAAGTTCCACTCTGAACTTAAAAAACTAGGTGTTGCTTTCGGCAATCTTATCCCTCGAAATGTCAGATCATAGACCAATTCTGTCATTTGTTTCAATCTATCAAAACGAAATTAACTCTATTCCTTCCCCTTTATAAATACATCATCCATTACGAATATTTTACCTATAAACTCTTGCAAGCCTAAAACTGCATTACTCGTTCCATCTTATTTGAATTTTCGCTTTCTAATATTTCTTTTTCATTCACGTTTGAATTATTCAAGACTACCCATACCATTCACTTCCTGTAGGGTGACACAAGAAGCACTCACCCAAGTATACGGTACGCCTCCCATATATGAACTCTATTAGTCTAAGCCAATTTTCAATCCCATCAATTTCATACTTCATATATCAATCCCGTTCACACGGTGTGATTGAGCTACTTCGACCTCGACCTTTGACCGAGGCATTACATTCTCATTTCCAACTAGAAGTCGTCATTTTCTTCTTCATCTAATGGATCAATATAGTTACCAGCTACAGTAGCTAATCTTTCACACTACACTTACACTACTTTCTATTCCTTCCTCGCAAAATATCTTATTTAGTTCAATATTATTCAACAATACGGGTCATAATAGACATCTACAGCTCTTCTTTGTTGTTCGTTTCCCTTTATCCCTGTCGCTTTCTAATCTTCTAGAAATTCAATATTTGACCTGCTCATGTCACTTTCTGAACCATCATCAAACGTTCTTTTACACTATCAAAGACAGCACGTCCCAAGGACTCAAACACAAACAATCTTTATTTCCAATCGAGTACACAGTACATAGACATTTAGTACATTGGTTTTTCAAATTCTTAAGATTAACATTCTTAGAGTAGGGATGATGATGAAGCTCCATGATCCCGGGAGGTGTGATGGGCGTATCCATGGGCCATGACTGCTTACCCAGTAAGCCTTACCGATATGTGCGAGCTCACGGCACGAAGAAGCAACGAGAAACATCTCGTGTTCACGGCCGGGTTCGAACCTGCAGTCTTTCCGCACGAAGCAGAGACTTGATACAGAACACAAGCCGTAGACCACTCGACTACGGTGGCTACGACAACGACATAAATAAATGTCGTCAATTATTCCCAAACCAATATTCAGCAACGACCACATTAGCGACCAATCTTAGTACAGAGCTTCTTCTAAAAATAGCATCTTTGTACTCAGCCCTGGGTGGAAAGCCCTCTTGTGTCATTGCTGAGTGCCAACAAGTACCCACCTCATCCAGCCAGCGGGACACCAGAGCAGCTGGAGAGATCGCATGGGAATCAGTCAGCAAGCAGCGGTACGCCAGCGGAGGTCGAGTAAGCAAGTCTTCGGGGCACTCCAATATCTGTTCACGAGTCAAAATTAGGCATCAATAATCATTTGTATATATAGCAACAAAACTGCTTCCACTGTGGTAGTTTACTCACGAAACCGAGTATTCTCTTCCCTTTCTTGTTCTTATAACTATTATCAAAGTTCTATTACTATTATAAAAGTAAGCGAACTATGTTCTAATATTAATAATATTCAGTACTACCACCCAATACCTGGTCATTAGCGGGGATATCTGCACTATCAAAGAGATTCAGTATATTATATCTAATAGTCCGTTTAACGATGAATAATTCTGAAGTATGATGAACTAAGACACATAATAATTTCAACTGAATGTTTGCGACAGCGCTGAACAGAACTGTTCGAATACATTAACTAACTTCAGATAAGACTGGTCACATGGCTCAGAATACCTACACTCGCTTATTCGCATGCGTTTACGCCTTGAACATACGTGAGCAGCTAAGAGTTAAGCATGAACGCATGCGTCCCTATTCAATTTCCCTTCATTTACAAACCGGATATCATTACCATTATGATTAATATTATAACATTATTTCACTGTTTTAACCACTGCTTCAAAATAATACAAACCGGAAATTACAGCTATTACTGAAAAGAAGGAGCGACACAGAAATAAAAGCAAATCTATTTAAAATAAAACGTACAAGTTTCTCTCCATAATCTGTACAGAATTAATTATAATATGTAACTAGGCCTGGGAATACTGTCCACAAGTACAATTGCTTCTGGGCACGGAATATGATGACTTGCTTCAATTTTAATCACAATTGGTAATGTGATATGTAACCTTAAAATTGTGAGGAAATATATTTGGAACCGATGGATGACTTCGACTGTTCGATGAGATTCCACCGTAAATTTGAAGCGTTACGTACAGAAAGGTTAACTCACGCCATTTAGGCAAAAAAAGTTATGCACACCAAAAGCATCAATAATGTATAAACTCTCATGTGAAATTGGTTTGTAGTCGCGAAGGATACGTCAAGCGAAGTTTATTTTGATTTTATAGAAGTTTGCCTTCTTCCCTTTTTGCTCGAAATGACAATTTAAAGCTTAATTTGTTTGGTGTAGTGGGAACTGACAGCAATTTTTCATGGAGGAATTTCCTCTCATCCACGATTGGGGTGTGAAGATGATATAAGAATGAGACCAGCCAATGAGATTATTATGTTTCAAACTGAGATAGGGATGGATGAAAATTATCAGTAAAAAATTTTCAAGGCTAATTTAAATATTATACAGACATCAATACTAGCTTTATTATGAAAACTACGTGAAGAAATTTAATGACAGAAATTGAACAAGTTAATTTGCTATGCATCCTCTTCAAATTAAAAAGCTTCATTCTAGCTATATTAGTGCTCGGGTTTTCACTTAATAAAAGTTGTAACCTTCAAACACGATTTTCTCAAAACTTTATTTTGGGGTAACCCCTCTCCACGTAACACCTCATTTAACGTTCATTATTTTACACAGATAATACAAGGCCTTCAAATTCTTCAAGTTTGTTAACCAGACAACACCAAAGAACATACCCACCACTCCGTTGAACAAGATTTGCGAGATGATATACCGACAGCCAAATTGTTTTACCATGAGACAATTAATGTTAAGAATGACAATTTACTATAAGTCATAGTTAATCGCAATTCATTCCTATTCCAGATAGAAGTCAGTACCTTGCTGATAAGCAGTAGCATGGGATACCTTAAACGAACGCCAGTTACCACACTAGTTTTTTCGCAAGCTTCGCTTACTGAAAATAGAACTCGGAAGAGTGCGAGACTATCTCACCCTACATTATTAAGTTTTTTTCTATTTTTTGTCCCTTTTCAGGACGGCTAAAAAGTCCCCCTAACCACTTAGCCAGCGAACAGTTCCGCCTAGCGCTCGATAGAGAACTAGGAACGGTCATCAGGCTCACAAACAAACAAACAACAAAAAACTTTATTTCCAATCAAGTACACAGTACATAGACATTAGTACATTGATTTTTCAAATTCTTAAGGTAAACATTTTTAGAGTAAGGATGATGGTGAGCTCCATGCGACGATCCTGGGATGTGTCTATGGGCGGGGTGTTGAGGGCTTACCGATAAATGCGAGCTCACGGCACGGAACGAGAAACAGCTTGTATTCATGGCCGGGTTTCGAACCCGCTGTCTGTATGCCCGAAGCAGAGACCTGATACCAAACGCAGGCCGGAGACCACTCGACCACGGTGGCTGCTTGCAAAGATCTCACTTGAACAGTTTCCCGCTCAGAACTGCCCGCTGAACTAGTAATCGTGGCTTAGGGATAGAGTCGTATCTCTAGTCTAGGATAACGACAACATTCTGTAAATATTATTCTTCGGAGTATGGTCATAACTTCACAGTTCACATGCAGACACAGACTCACTTTGACTTAACACAAAAATATCATTATATTTCATTGGGTAACTAAGGCATAGTACAGTAACACTAAATTTACGTTACGCTACGCGTTCATTCCATACATTTCAAATTCATGCAATTAATTTGAAAGCTTGTATGGAAGAATCGAAAAAATTTTTAAATAATAATTTCTTACTAAAATAAAGCTCTTCGTGCCAAAAAATGAAAGCATTATCAATATTGTTGTTTTTAACCTCGAACTGAGTACATCGAGTTAGAAGAAAATACAGTTAAGTTTACCTTAGAGATTGATTGCAATACGAGTATATTAAATTTACTGAAAGACAATGCTCTCATTACGAACCTATCGTGTGAGAGAACTAAACTTTTGCTGATCTACAATTTGCATCCCTAAAATATTCGTCATCAACGAAACAGAGTAATTAAAGTCTAACGAGTACCCTTTTATGGCTGAAATTTGTACAAATAAAGTTTGGAGAACCAATCTAGCGATACTTTGGCGAGAACAAAGCTCATTTTCTGTACGCACTCAGCGGCACCATAAGACTAAGCTAGAATTTTTCTATTTCTAATTCATTAAAAGTAAAGAGAACGTTGCGATGGGAAACTTACATATTTTTAATACCTAATAAATTAAATAATATGATGCGAATTGCATGAAAAATGCGTAAACCTAAAAATTAATTTGTCGAACGAGAAGCATAGGTAAAATATCGCTAATTAATTATCCTACGTCTTGTTTTCTCTTACTTGTAATTTTTATAATGAACGCTTAACGTGGACACTAGTCACCATGGAATGGAAAAGTAGCTTCGAACGTTCTTACTAAATGGACTCTACCTCAAAAAGTGCTTGGAATCTAGGGTCATTTATCTACATCAATTTTCTGGTGGAGCAACATCCGGTTTTTAGAGAGAATGTTAAATAACTGAAGTGCATGCACTTCTTTCTCTGTACTCAAACTTTAATGAATATAAATTTTGACGATCGGTTTATAAGAAACACATCAACTAGTCAAGTTTGAAGACACCCAAATTATGTTTTAAACCCCACTGTATGATACACACCCTCACTCAACGGTAAATGACAACATCTGAACGGCGTCGTTTCCCAGAAACAAATGCAATCTCTTTAGTACATAATATAAGCAATCAACACTTCTGTGAACACACACTAGCTCAATACTTGAGAACTAACATTAAAAGTCATTTTATTGGACGCACAATAAATTTTAACGACTGTAACCGCCATATACTAGGAAACTTGAAGACACTAAGCTTATGAATACTAGCACGCGAGACTGTGGTAGTTACTGCTAACATCAGAAGGAATGTGTGTGATGCGTTCAGAGTTGCCGTAGTCGAGGTAGCACATGACAACACCGGCGTCAAGGTGCGTGCAGTCCTCCAGCACAGCGCGGTTGCTCACACCGTCGTTAGGGGACATGGCCAGACAGTACACCCACAGAGTCATGGAATCTTCACTGGTCTAATTAGTTCAGACGAAAACAGCAGAATGATCATGCCCATGCAAACAACTTTTTTGAATTATAAAGTAATATAATTAAAAATTAAAATAAACTTCAAATGCAGTTTTTCACTGCTTGCTCAAATGAAAATTCGAGTGCCGTTTGGGCACTAGGTTCCTGGTTTAACTACCGCAGCCACAATAAGCGCGTTAGTCATTCCCAACCGAATTGGATTGAAGTATCGAGAGAATAATTTAAAAATAGTATTCACTCCTATAGACGTATGTACACCTATAGAAAATAATTCATAACTGCAAATGAACCTAAGTTCAACAAACCTCTCGTAGTCCAAAACGCACAGCAACCTTAACACGTTGACTCCAATTGCCTGATTGGTGTAAAACTTCACTTTGTACGCATAGTCACTAGAAGGATCTGAAAAAATTACAGAACCTAACTTAAGTGGTACACATACGTACCACTTCGAAGTCAACGTGTTAATATTCAAGGCCATTTGCTCCAGAACCTTGGTATCGACATTGCGTTAAAGGTAGACCACGGCCACAGACTCAGAGGCGACGAAATCAGAGACTCCAAAGACCACTTTTGCGAACCCGCGTAAGTCTTCACTAGGGGACGAATTACTTTCCAAGGCGGTGGTTGAGTCGGACGGCAGAGGTTCACAGTGAATCAAGTACACGGCATCGCCTGATACGAGAGGAAGCTGTATATAAGAAACTTCATTATCAGGAAAATTGTGAACAGAGCCGTGGTCAGCATCACCATCCATCACACGAAATGCACTTCCGCACGAAGCACCAGTAACATGCTCGTCTCCGTCAACTGCAGTCGCAGCACCCTCGTCCTCAAGAGTAGGAATTGTAGATTGGTTCAAATGAGCAATTCTACCCTCGTCGGCGTTGGCAGCACCTGCTTCAGAGTCCGGGAGGTAAACAGCAGCACCAGCTTCATGCTCGGTGACGTTGGCAGCAGCACCAGCTTCATGCTCGGTAACGTTGGCAGCAGCACCAGCTTCATGCTCGGTGACGTTGGTAGCAGCACCAGCTTCATGCTCGGTGACGTTGGTAGCAGCACCAGCTTCATGCTCGGTTACGTTGGAAGCAGCACCTGCGTCATGCTCGGTGATGTTGGCAGTAGCACCTGCACCATGCTCGGTGACGTTGGTAGCAGCACCTGCTTCACGCTCGGTGACGTTGGCAGCAGCACCAGCTTCATGCTCGGTGACGTTGGCAGCATCACCAGCTTCATGCTCGGTGACGTTGGTAGCAGCACCTGCGCCATGCTCGGTGACGTTGGCAGTAGCACCTGCTTCATACTCGGTGACTTTGGCAGCAGTACCTGCTTCATGCTCGGTGACGTTGGCAGCAGTACCTGCTTCATGCTCGGTGACGTTGGCAGCAGTACCTGCTTCATGCTCAGTGACGTTGGCAACAGCACCTGCTGCACGCTCGGTGACGTTGGCAGCAGCACTTGCTGCACGCTCGGGGACGTTGGCAGCAGCACCTGCTTCACGCTCGGTGACGTTGGCAGCAGCACCTGCTTCACGCTCGGTGACGTTAGCAGCAGCACCTAATTCACGCTCAGTGACGTTAGCAGCAGCACCTAATTCACGCTCAGTGACGTTGGCAGCAGCACCTGCTTCATGCTCGGTGACGTTGGCAGCACCTGCTTCACGCTCGGTGACGTTGGCAGCACCTGCTTCATGCTCGGTGACGTTAGAAGCACTTCTTGATAACTTTGCAAATTTATTCACATAGGGGGCAAATTTGTGGCCCTTTTCAGTTGTAGGAATCACACCATTGGATAATTCCACAATTTCAGAACACTGTGTCAGATTCCTAGAGACTATCGAAACTTCACTCGCGATGCCAAGATTAGTTTCAGAAGCAGCACACTCACTCTCCACTACTCGTTTTTCGGGTTCTACAATTTGGGCATGGCCGGATTGTACGAGGTATTCAGCGAGGTCAGGATACGCTTGTGCTCTCACCGAATGCACACGACGAGTGGCACTGTAAGGACCCGGGAACTGCGGACGAGAATCGTGTTTCTCCATCAGCCGATGTCGAGCGACCAACGACACGCACAAACTCAAATCATCTTGATACAGCACTTCTTCTGACGTCGACATCGCTTCGGCTGACCCAGTTTTCGCCACTGAAAAATAAAACTTTTTACTACAAAAAGAAAATTTACACAAGTTGAAATGTGAGCCCAATTTCTTTTTCTCAGTAGCCGACGCCATAAAATTTTGTACACCTAAAATCATAGGAGAGTAGTATTCTTGGTCACCCAGCATCATAGCTATTTAAGTTTTTCATAAACCAAGATAGAAAGAAGAGCAATGGGAGGAACATTAAGAAATACGACAGTGAAAGTAAACGGATACAGAAAGGAGACATGACTGAAAGTGGTTAAACACTAGGACTCCATAACTCGGACGAACAAATGTAAAAGCTAAGTGAAATCGGTATTTTCTAGAAAAATTTAGTGACAAACAACGACTGGGTCTAACCATACCCACAATGCTGAGGGCACTACTCCCGATGGATACGAGACAGGCTCAATGGTCGTACTCACAGACTGGTGGTTCAAGATCATGGCCGTGATCTGACTCGATGTCGCCATCAGGCGTCCCTCGAGGGAGCGTTTTAGGCTCGCTGTAGTCCTTGGTTTTAACATAAACATTCAGTCGTGTACATTAGTGCTAATAGTCTGAATTTCCTTATGATTTCTATTTTGGTGTCGGCAGCGGGATTCGAACCCGGGTTTTTCCGCTCGCAAGCAGATTCGCTCACCAGTCGACCAAGCTGGTGGTAACCAGTCGACCAAGCTGGTGGTACCAGTCGAACAAGCTGGTGGTACCAGTCGACCAAGCTGGTAGTAGACCAATATCTCATGCAATGATTTTGCCTTAAAACAGTGTCCGAGGTTCACGAAAATACACCGGTTATCAAATATGCGTACTCGTCATAATATTTCTTTAATATTCAGTAGTGAACCCTGTTTTGTTATACAGCATCAAGCCTCTCTGTATGATTCTTTTGTCATACACAATTCTTTTGATACTAGGTTTTGACATGAAAAAAATCGAGTTATTGAACTGAATGCAGTATACATTTTAATCTATAGTAATTGGTGGATAAATATGAAGTGTGTTGGATCAAGATGACCTGTACTCTATTTCACAAAATGAGCAAAGATGAACGACACTTCCACGCTCGTTAAGTATAAAAATCAAAAAGGGTACAATCACCTCTTCAATTTTATTTGCGAGTTCTGCAGGTTTCGGATTTATATTTCAACTCGATGAAATTTAACGTTGGCAAATTACATCTCCAGAATGAAAAATCATAATTACGTTGAATTATACAGAAATTAGGAAACACTCAGAAAATATCTTGTTTGTTAAAGCATGCGTATCATTACAGTATTTTATATCACATGTAGTTTCTGCACTGCTTGCACTTCGGGTTACTATAAAGTGACACCTCTACATACGAATTTAATTCATTCCTGGACCTATGTCGTATGTTAAATCATTCGTATGTTGGATCAACTATTCTCTTTAAAAAAATATGTGAAACCATTTAATTCGTTCCGCAGCCCAAACACCTACCATAACTCCTTAATAAATAGATCATTACTCAGAGAAAACCTACAGAAATGCATTGTAAAATATAAGACATGTAAAAAGAAATAAATTATAACTCGCACTAGCTTTCTTGGAACCCATGATAATGGAATAACAAAACAGAATGAAAACTAACACAAATTATCATTAAAAAGTAAAAGCCGATCACTAGAGATGTGTACGAAGCGAAGCGTAACTATGAACTGAACTCTCCATCCCGTCGTGAGTGCTGCCGGATAGCGGGCTAAACACGAAACTTCGACGTCGTATGTTGGATTTTCCATCGGGTGCCGAGTCGATAATTTGATCGAATTTCACGTCGTATGTTGAAAAATTCATATGTAGAGGTGTTACTGGTAGTTTTTTTATTAGGCGTGTCATGCTGAACCCCTTACCATGTCATCCTGAACCCCTTACCGTGTACAACTTAGAGCAGTGGTTCCCAATCTGTGGTACGCGTACCACTAGTAGTACGCGAGGGCCTTCCAGGTGGTACGCGAACACTTTCGGGGTCATGAACAATTTTTATTTTGTTATATTTTACTTCACAAAATGTTTACTGCCTAACATAGGGGAATCTGGCAACGATTTGTAGTTAGTAAATCTTAGTTGATTTGCGTGTTCTACTTGTAAAATTATGGAAATAAAGTGATATCTGATCGAATTTAGTTTCTCTGGAACCAGGTAGTACGCGGCGACTGTACGGGACCTCGAAGTGGTACTTAATCACAAAAAGTTTTGGAACCACTGACTTAGAGGAATTATCAATTATAATTTCTTCGTACTCATCCTGAATTAATATGAACGGTGATCAGCTCATTCTTCCGTGTTAATATTCGTTTTAAAGACAATAAAACTGCGTTGCATGTAATCAGGCTAACAATTGTATTCATTTTCTCACCTCTCCACTTAGCTCCACAAACTCTTACGGTCGAATTGAAAGATTTTGGCAGTGATAATCAAATAACTATCATTTCTAGGTGCACAGTATACATTGTTTACCAAACACAAACGCAAAAATACCAGGTGAACAGTTTCATGATCAGAGAAATTCATTTCGTAGAATCGAGTACCGAAAAATATTTTGTTTAGCCCATCATGAAACTACAACTGATTACACACTACAAATCCCCTTTCTCAACTAAACGAGATGCACTTTTCTCATAGCTATCGACATCTATCTTCGCCTCCCAGCAACTTCTACGCCAATGGTATTTTCCTAATTCCTTTTGGATTTATTTTCCACCCAATTGCGTCGTATTTGGTTCCGATCAAGCTATTCTCTCAAGTATCTCAATTTTATACCAAATATTACTTTTTGAAGCACATTTCTCCCAAAAACGCAACAAGCCATATTGGTTCCTGGCATTTTATTGTCTAAGCAAATTTTCATTCAGGTAATAGAATTGAATTCTAAGAAGGTATTCTTTTGAAGTGAAATTAAATATTCTAAAATCCTTTACACCTATAGAGAACATTTTTTAATGCTTTAAGATTTCCTCCACGACGTTCAATTCAGTGCTGTTCATTATTCTACCACTGCTACTTAACGTCAATGTCAAACTTAGACCTTGTCCAAAATTAACAACCCTCACCATACTACGAATGTTCCCATTGAATACCATGAGAATAACGTATTTCTGTATGATAATTCAACCTCGAATAAATTAATAAATTTTTGCCCAAAGTAACACTATCACTCCAAATGTTTCCATTATATCCGTTAGTATTTGCTAATACGTTTAAAAAAATTTTCCAACTAATTCTCAATCGGTCAGTCGTTCACAATTATAAGTTCCTGTACGCCAGCGATAATCTGAAGCATCGTCCTTTCCCACGTGATGTTACCAACCTAGTCCATGTACTCGAAAATTGGTTAAATAAATGTCTACTCGTTTTCCCTCATTTATTGCCAATACTAGCACAATAATAGGGTTTGGTGTACTTCCAGACATCGAAGATAACTCTGAGATGGACATTACTTCACAAACAAAATACACAAAAGCCTTGTTATCTACACCATTCTTTTCATTATTCACACCTTTACGGCTTTGCTTGACCATTCCTTCATTATATTCAGCATTTTCCAGTTATTTTCATTATTTTATTGATATTTCCCTGCCGCAAACTTTTTGAGCCTTAAATTTTAATTATAATTCCGAGAAATAACTAGGCCTGAACGTCCACGTAACGCACATCCACACCCATCTCACCCGAGAAGCCCTGCTCGTATCAAAAATTAAACCCAACCATCTAAAATGTCAGTGTAATATAAGCATCAATGAATCACTGTGCTCAGTCACAATTTTCCTGTGATTATTATACTCATTTAATGTACATACAAATTGATGAGATATTTCTTAATTTAGATCTCTATCTTGAAACGTTCTTCCTCATGAAGAAAACGTACGTAATCACATCATCCATGTATACTAGTTAAAGTTTTACCTGCCGAAGGCTGTACCTGTCTACCCAATGCAAATTAAATGCTTAACTGGACTCTGAAATTCATAACTTTGAAACTCAGAAGTTTAAACTAGACAGAAATTCAGTTTTGAATGATTCAGCTTGAATTATTTATTATTCATTTAGTAAGACCAACATGCAACGATTGATTAGTCAGGTCATCGTCCCCAAACCAACCGCTAAGACAGCCAAGTATCGCATAGTAACTCTCACTTGTGACAACAGGCGTGTGGACCACATCTGCACTAAGGCTCTTAAGACGCCAATTGGAATTAGCGTCGCACGGTCTCACGGAGACGTTGTGGCTGGGCAAACCATTGAAGCTCTCGTACCTGCATACAACATGAGCGTATACGAAGCAGATCATAGAAGAAACAAACATACATGCGTTCTACCCAGCAAAAGATTAGGGTACATCATGAATAATAAACCTCTAGTTTTAGTTTAAGGAGGTTAATGAAATTTTTCCTGCTTGGAGTGTTAAGTAATAAATTTGGAATTCGGTTTTCAGGAGCGTAAAAAATATAAATAAATAGGAAAGAAGTGGAGTAGTGCACCGCAAAAATTGTGAATACGTAAGTGAAACTAACTTGTAATATAAGTTATTGGTAATTTCGAATTTATCAGAAGTTCTAAAATACTCGATACACGACAAGCTAATAATATTCCACACAGAAACTTCAAATTTCGTTATTATTAGTCCTGTAATTCGTTCGTTAGATACGAGAATCATGTGGTATGAAATATGAAAAGTCACGTTCCAAAGGCAAATTATAGAAGCACTTCAATATTATATTGAGCCAAGGACTACTATAAACAGGACGTGCACCGCCATGTAGCTGACTGCTGGAGCGGAGGCCAATTCACTGCGTTCAGTTATCCTCCATCTGTCATAGTGCAAACATTGTCGTAGTCTGTCGCTCGGTTTGAATCGGAGATTGTTGTTTGTTTCCAGGCACATTGCTGCATTTCTAAGTAGATACTGTTTGTTTACAAAGTTTATTGCTAATTATATGTGTTAAAAATGCCGAACAAGTGGGGGTTGTGAACTGTCGGGGTAATTACAATAAAGAGAACAGGCGACGCACAGTATCTTCAATGGGCCTGTTTCATGTCTGCCATCTCCAAAACTCACACTTCGCCCGGCGAAAGCTGAAGACCAACAACTGAGGTATTTTCTTCAAAGGATAAGAATACTTCATTTGATGCTTTCAAACCTGAACGTAACCTGCAGAAGCAGTACAAGAACTTGAATTTTTCAAGATCGAAAGAAAGGCTTGTGTGTTTGTTCATGACCGACAACTTCAGTGAATGCAGCAGTCATTGTTATATTTTATTTTTTACTCTTTTTCTCTTATATGTAACGCCCGTTCATATTAAACACGATATATACAGATAACTGTAATAATGATTAAATTAAATCGATCATCAGCAAGCCATACCATACGGTCAACAAGTAATTAGAAAATACAATTTCAATTTAATAACAATCACAACTTTATGTTTTAAGTTTTCGCTCTCATAATATTCCTTTTTTGGTCTTTCTCGGATGTTAAACATCCAATTCAGTTAAATGTAATGATGTCAAGTCTAAGCTGTACCTAAAGAAAATATTTCGCTTATCACCTAAAATGCGTATAATACCTACCACGTCAGAATTTATATGTACATATAAACAATGATTACCTCTTAAGTCATCATTGAAAAAGCGAAGTTTCATTTGTTTCCCCATGTATATTTAACGTTCATTGCGTGATGTGAATGTTTACGTATACCCGTAGGTACTGCTGTTCTATCATCTATGATACTATGCATAGAATACTTACTACTTAAGGATTTTATTATAAGGCATCTTTAAAAACCAAAGTTGTTACATTTCTTATGTACCAACTTTATTGGAAATATACGTTTTTGTTTTGTTTGTTTGTCTGTGATTGTCGAAAACAAGCCCACTTTGTGTTCCCCACAAACGCTCAATGCGTTCAAGAACGGCATTAGTACCACTGTTTAAGACACTTCATCCCAACAATGGTTTTTGCTTCTATGTCTGTTTGTTTATATGCGTGAATGTTTGTATGTTTGGTTGTTTGCATTGGAAAAGGCTTAACTATAATCAATTTGTAAAGTCTAAAACTGCAGCAACTCGACTTTCTATAAAGTGGCTACTAAGCTCATACAATAATACATGTTAAGTCCGGTTAAAATTGGTATTTCAAAATATTACATCACTCTAAAACCTTATTATCCTTTCTATTGCTTGAAAGAAGTAATTTTTGATCAATTTGTCCGATAGAAAATGTTATGTTACTAAGAATGCAATGGCCTCCGCTACCGCAGTCAGCTACGCGGCGATGCACGTCTTGGTTATAGTAGTCCTTGTATTGAGCCTATACAAATTTCCGATCAACAGTACCTAAAAATCTTTAATTCCAGTTAGCAGTGCTATTAGCTGGTGGAAATCTCAAAGGTTCACATACTACGCAGAATTCAGTAAATAACATGAAAAACGATGCAAGAAATATAGTTAAATAGCCACAAATATTACAGATTTCTACCACCGTATTTAAAGAATACCGAAAAAAACTGGAGACCAAGTGGTATTACAGTTACCCCAGAACTTTTAATC
The DNA here is from genome assembly GCA_006783055.1 of Trinorchestia longiramus. Classification (NCBI taxonomy): domain Eukaryota; kingdom Metazoa; phylum Arthropoda; class Malacostraca; order Amphipoda; family Talitridae; genus Trinorchestia; species Trinorchestia longiramus. The sequence goes on from VCRD01006131.1 coordinate 14,984, forward strand.
AAGTTCTCCATGTTTTTCAGCGTAATAAAGAAAAATTCGCTTCTCCAAAACAACAAACGTTGCACCTTGATTCGATTTCTGGGGAAATATCTCATAAACAGGTCAAAAGGTTTCGAGAACCAAATTCTAGTCCGACGAAACGGAAATTGCAATTTATGGTAATAATTCGACCACGAAGATTTAGAAGAAAAATCTAACGTGTGTGCCGAAAAATATCGCACCTAATGTCATATGAGGAGGTGTGTCCCATGGGCTACTTTATCTTCATTCAGCGCCGTAAGAATGGAATTAGATGGATGTTCAATGGACAGCATCGAGCGTAGTAATTTTTTCTCGAACAATCCTTTATTTACCAAACACTCGCGAAATTCAAACCAAACTGGATTTTTGACTAGGCAATGATTCCAAACATACTGCAAAATTACTCATGAACGGGTTTATTGAGAACAGGATTGGGGTTTTCGAATGACTTGCTCAAGCCCTAGACATTGACATGATTGATAATTTGTGGAGGGAACTGCAATGAAAAAAATCAAAAGAAATTCAACTAACGAAAGCAACTTTTAAGGAAATATGCAAAGAAGAATGGTATAAAATCAGCCTGAGTACTTGTGCCACGTTCGTCTGAGACAATAGAAAACGTTTTCAAGCAGTTATTGACAAGGAGGGTACTGATACAAAATATGTACTCGCAATGTATTTATTAAACGTATTCTAAACTTTTGCATCGCATTTCTTGATATCAATTTGTATGAACACAGATTACCAGAATTCTGATCGTTGCGTCGAATTTACCATTGATAATACTTCATAAAGAATGAAAATTTCAATAATTTACACTAAATAAAATTTTAATTAGCCCTTTTCACGATGGTTCCTTAATTTTTGCGGGATACTGCTATCTAAAACATTAGAACACGGCAAATGCTAGGTAAAAAGCTGAAAAATCTTGAGAATTTAGAGAAACCAAGCGAATTAATAATATACGTAAGTATTTAACCACCGTATTCGCTGGACACCTGTTTCATCAGGAGTATATCATCCAAATTGAAAGCTAAACAATAAATGAACGACGCACTGAAGACATGACAAAACGTTGGTTTACGCACGGAAAAACAGCCTCTCCACAATCAAGAAAAGAGGAAGACTTTTCTATCCATAAAGTATAATCAAAATTGCCAAGAAGCGTTGCTGACTAAGCTGAGTGGTTTGGGTAACTAACGTATATAGACGAAGCCAGACACTGCCATCATATTCTCCCGTGTAGCTCAGGAAGTTTGCATACTGTATCTCTCAATAGAAGCCCCTGTTATGCACTGAAATACAAGCCCCTTCGGCGCACCAGCGTCCAGGCGAAAAAAACTAGCTAAGTGAACTTACTTCCCACTTGAACAAGTGTTTTATTTTCCAACACTAAATGAAATAAACATATCAAATATTAAAACATTGATTTAAGAATGGTTTTCTAACGAAGGACTCCTATTCTACATCTTCGTTTTAAAAATGTTCGATAAATTTTAAAACATTTGACGAATGTAAATTGATGTATGGCATCAAGTTAAAGTAGCTAGCACGTAACCTATCACGATACAGTGTGTGTAACCCAACATGAACAGCTGTCAAAGAGCATAAGATGCGATAACTTTATTATGACATCAAAAGAGCCTGAAGATGAGTCGGTATCACCTCAAGCACTAGTCCCGAGTCGAGGTCACTTTTAGGCTAGACTCTATCCTTTATGAAGTCGTACAGCGGATATTTTCTCGCACAACCCATGCTTCTAGAAGAAAGGCAGACATGTACAGAACCAAACTCTTAAGCAGCGAGTTGAGAAAACATCTAAATAGCATGTAGCACTCTGTACTGTCTTAAATGCTCTTTCATGCAACTTTAAGACGTTTCTTTGTTGAACACTATTTTCATAATTCGGTCCACCTCCATTGGACTTTTACTACTAGCGCAATTTTACTACTTTCAAACCAGAAGATCATTTTTTTGCAATGTACTCAAACTTCGTAACCCTTTGGAGTACGAACCATTTCTGGGGTTACCCCTTTAGAGTCACGAGTTTAGAGTCACCACTTTAGGGAACGTGTTATTTCCTGTAGAGATTATTTCGTGAGTGATGTTCTTCCAGGGAAGTGATACGATCGGCTTCGTAGCTTGCAGATTTATTATTTGACACGATCAAAAT
>VCRD01006132.1:2930-15528 GCA_006783055.1 Trinorchestia longiramus
ATAGTATAGTTTCTATAGTAAATTGTACTGAACATAGTTAATGCATCCGTGAGTTTAAACATGTAAACAATACATTTTTAGCATATAGCTACAAACCCGTTCACACCAAACGCTCTATTAGGATTTGCTCTTTCGTTACTGAAAATTTTACTTTATTATGCGCATTCCTATTCAAAGTATTATGTTAGTGTTGAGGTTGGTTTCCTTGATAAACCTGCGTTTTACTTCTGTGTTCTCCTTATTCTTCGAGGAGTCATTTACTAGTGAAAGAAAACGAAAATATAGTGAATTTTTATATTAGAGAACCATTTGTTCAGTTGTTCGAAATTCCCTGTCCCAATTCCCAAAATTCCCATTTTCAATTTCTAGGTTTTGGTGTTATACTAACGAACCAGCAGAAAAATATTAAAAATGGGAATTTTCATACGTTCAGTATAAACATTGAGGTGAATTCTTTTTGGCATTTAACGGTGTACCTACTGAGCTGGAATTTGAGTAATAGTGTAATAATAAAACGTTCTTTTCTGATGAAAGCCTTTGAATTTACCATCGTACATGGAAACTAGCCCAATAATGATTAGAAACAAGAATCATCAGCTGTACTATCGGCAATGCTGAACCGTTGCTGAGGAATAAAACTTTGTTGCGTTGGAGGGGACTTGCATATTAGATAGTTTTTCAGCGTTTTGAATTCTTGAATTGAGTTACTTTGACAGAATTGTCATATAAAAACAGTTAGAGTTTATCTTTTATCATGTTGGCTAGTTTCAACTCTGCTCAAAATCACAAACAATCTGACCATGTCGAACACGGGATGAGCTCCCTGAGCGGTACCAGTTCCAACAGCGTCTGTTGGTCCGTTACATCACAGCTGGAGGGGCTCAGCTCATCATTTCTGATCATTGTCTCGTCGGGGATGCTCATGTGCTCATGGAATAAATTTACGAACGCTAGTCAGATCAAGTATTACTTTTTAATATCTAAATGAGGAAATGGATTTTTTTGGACATGTGATGAAATCTAAGCGAATAGTGACTTGATGTCCTATAGAAGCAAATACTTAATTTTTTATGTTTGCCATGAATTGAATCAAAAATGCAAGTGAATAGGCTCGCAAAAATGTTTCTTGAGCACGGATTTTTAACGATTTTTTAAATTTGAAAAACTGATAGAGTAAGCACAAATTATAATTTTTCTTTATTGAGAAGCTGGTATCATTCTTCAATTACATGCATAACATTGATGTAATTGTAAACTGGAGAACAAATCATTTCTTTTTCAATGGCGAAAAATTTGATTTTTTGTTTTCTAAACTACTCTTTCTAATCGAAAGAGTACGATACATTTGGGAAACTTAAATATTATTTAAAAACAACAGCTATAAACAACCATTTATAAGAAAGGACTGGCTGGTTATTTTCCTTGTTTCATGGATACTGGATTCCATTTGGTAGATACTTCAGTTGGAAGATCAGGATCACACGGAATGTTTATTGTGACTGCACAAATGCTCCTCGTGTCCGTGGCACCTATGCAGTCTGCCCATGATTGTCAAGGTCAAGTCTTAATCAGGTTTATATGATTGTAATTTTATGAGATAAATTACTAAATTCAAATGCATACAATGCCGAACAAATATTAGCTGATGTTTAAAATTCACGAAAATCTCTACGTGAAATAGTAGTATTAAAGATATAAACTTATACCAATTATGAGAAAACTAAGTACACGTTGACGTTGTTCCCGATTACATCACAGTACTCATATTTTCATACTGGGTGTATGTACTATTACGAATACACTATTTGTCTCTTCATGATGATTTAAAAGCATGTGCTTCATTTAAAAACCCAATGACCAAAAATTTACCCAAATGATCCTCCAATAACATCTCAAAGGAATTCACTTAAATGAAGTACAAGATTTTCATCATGGGTGATTTCAGGATTCACATCCCGACTATTGTCTACAGCACATTTTATTGAGTAGTTCTATAGTAACATATGATTTTCCAGCAAATGGAGTCAACACCCCAATGCTTTAGTAATTTTTGAAAGGTACATATTTGATGAATCTGCCGTTAGTTGATAGCAAAAGCGTTACATACGTGAGCGTGAAATTACCTTCGTGGTATTGTCGGAAAAATGACGCAACAAAGTGAGTTCTGTATTTTTTCATCTAGAATACATGCTAAAGTGGTAGCAAACACTGCAATAGCGTTTAGAGAAGTCCAAAGAGGCTTCTAATAAAATATTTCGTGTGATTAACACCTACTTTGTCAGCTTGTCGCTAAAATAGGGAAAACATTATTGAATACAAAGAATTTTTTATCATATTGATTTCGTGAGGACTATGAATGGTGGCAGTGCTCTTACAAATTGAGAAGAAATAGAAGTAACATCAGCAGGTGTAATGATTTAGCTGGTGAATCAGAGCCCGGCCGTGACCTGACTTTTCTTCAGCCAACCTACTACATTTCTGATGTTAAAAATATGAAAGAGTGTCATTGAATATAATTTATTTGAAATAATTTCTGCATGATCATATACAAGGTGAGGGAGTCATTGACTGCTGAAAACATTGACTATAGCGTTTATCTGTCATGACTTAATCCCATTTTTGAGCAAAACCATTCAAATGAATACAACGGATTAATGTAAAACCACAATAGTTTTCGCTCTTCTTAATCCAAACGAGAGGAATGAAGGTGGGCATCTTAACACTAACCAAAGCTTCGAAATTTAATCAACACCCCGAAATTCTTTACTCATCTACAATATTATCTGTTCTAAATGTGAAATTTAAAACCAATGGGTTTTCCAGAGAACTTTTGTACTGGCATGAATACCTAAATATCCCAAATTCCAAATACAAATACAATGTGATAACAAAATAGTACTTTGCGACTGCATCTATTAATTTTATTATCAAGAAAAATCAGCCTGAAATTCCAAATGAATGCACATTTTGCAATTGAATTGAATTGAATTTCTCAGCTGGTCTCATTTCTTTTTTCGTAACTCAAAAAAGTTGTGGTTCTCATTTAGAGTTAGACATACTATTCTCAGTCTACGCAATATTATGCCCTAAAGTAGGTGACAGTGCTGAAGAGCATAGCCACGTTGCGCTAAAGTTAAATGAGCGCGGCATGTGCTGTAGAGGGATCCTATACTGCCATCCATCACACTTATTGAGCCTGAAAGCAATAAAGGCCCCTCCTCCAGAGCCTTGTTCTGGCCTCAACGCGCCCTGCCACTTTCCTAATAAACGCACCCCTGATCCATTCTTCTCGTGGAAGCTTTCATAACTTTGTTGCGTCACAGAGTATGTAAAATTATGGTGAAAAAAACAACTATACCTGCCTAAATCTGATGCCGGTGTACGCTGTGGATTTATTTGGTAGTGGTAATATAAACGCTCAGAAATTATTTGCTATACCTAAAGAAGCAATTGCAACGGTTACTGAGCTACATATTATAACAAACGACTAAAGTCAACCAATGGCATCCCTTGGTTTTTTCAAGAAACTTGACCCATCAACGACAGGCCACAGTTGTGCAGAAAAATGAGAATTACTCGAAAGAGACCTGTCGTCAAAAAACACTTACCTGGCGGAACGATGAGAACTTTTCGGAAAAAATCGTAATTGCACAGGCTAAAATAAACTTGCAAAGCTTTTGCAAGTATTTCAATACGTAGAAGCCTGGAAATTGCTACTATCATATTGATCAACCTAAATGGCTTTGCCCATTCAGACAAGAAGAGAAAGCCCAGGATTCTAAATGCGTACGAACTTTCCCTCATAGTTTACTTGGGAAGACATAGTTCGTACGAAGAAGTATAAAAAACTGAGCCTCTTTAGCTTTTAGAAATCGACCTGACCCGACGACTAAACTTTCTGAGAGCTCAAATAAATAGCTGAAGTAATAAAGGAACCCATAGTGAACATCTTCAGTTGATCGCTCCATACTAGTTTTGTCCCATAAATTGGAAGTAGACTAATAGGACTCCTATTAACAAAATCGAAGTAAAAACGAGCACCCAGTATTTATCACACTATCAGTCTGACGTCAGTTATCAGTCAAGCAATGGGAAAGGTACTCGAAATCTAAATGGCAAGTCACCAACCTCAAAACTCGATTAAACACACCCTACACAATTTCTGGAAAATATCACTGCCCCGTGAACCTCCTCAATTTCTTCCGAGAAATCAGCTGCATTTACAATGCTACAAAAGTATACCTACAGTTTCGAAAAAGTCTTCGATAAAGTTCCCCATGAAAAGATTCAGGGCCAAAGTGGAAGCACATGATGTACACGTGGTCCACTATGTAACTGGTTGCACTCAGCTAGTGACAATTCCTAATCAAGGAATTGAACGTATCTAACATCAACGATACCTTAACGCAGCGTTTTAGGCCTACTGCTTTTCATTATATGAATGCATAAGCGACCGTAACTTCGAAATGATCAGTAAAAGTAACAAGCACGCCGTATACACAAAACTAACGTTCACTGAGTGAGGCATAGTAACTATTCAATCAGACCTCAGAAGACTATTCCAGTTGACTGGGATATGGCATATGAGCTCTCACAATGAAAAATGTTCAGCATTGAGTATTAGTGCTAATTACCAGTATTTTCAATGGTGCGAAAAATGGGCAGACATGGAGCAAGAAAAAAGCTTCGTATCGTTGCAAGTAGAAAAAGTGTCAAAAATGTAAGTCGAATTCTTAGCTTCATACCGAGAACATTTAACTCAGTCGTCAGACCACATTAGCAATATGAAGCGTAATTCTGTTCTCCTTCCCTACGACCAGACATCTATAAAATGAAGAGTATTTAACGTGAAACAACAACAAAAAAGATTCCAGAATTTCCTAACCTCATTCATGACTGATGTTTTCTACAGTGTGAATTCATTTTCGAATAAGGAAAAGTACGAGGACAACTATTGGGACAGCAATGTAGCACCGGTTACAACAATTTTAGTTAAGAAGGGCTTTTCGATGCAGATGATAACTTAACTACCAGAAATGAAGACACAAACTAGCAATAAAATAACAAAATCAGGGCAACCTAATACCATAAATTCCTTTCCAATTGAAATATCAAAACTAAAACAAGCTACTCTAAAATATCGTCTATGATGGCCCCTTGAACATATAGAAAAATAGTTTTGACCGAATACCAGACGATATCTCAAAACATACTGAGGCACTAATTCGAGGTCTGATTGGAACTTTAGGGAGAGAAAAAAGGTGCAAATCAATGAATAAGCATACATAGTTCTCCAAGCTGTATAAAAATACATTTATGGTTAATTGATTATAAATCTGGTAGTGTTATATCTAATATATGCTCTAAGAAATTTAAATTCCATGTTTAAAACTCTTTCAGTTTATTTTTGATGATACATGGAGTACATGTTGAGTTGACAGAACATTGCACTTGTGGAAGGAAGGAAAAGTTACACATTTTGCAGCGTTCTATTTTTATATACAAATACTGATTTAATGGAAGCGCCCTATTGCTCTGCCCTATGAATTACAACGTTAACAACAGTTTTATTCGAAAATGAGTTACGTGCTAGATAACCAACATTCATCTGGTTGAACATATACATGGAAACACAAAAACTGTACTGTTTCCTTGCTTAAAATGGTGGAAGAATACCATTGGCATTCAAAACATCTTAGTCTTCTCTGAAAAAATAAATACAGTTCCTGTATGCTTGCCAAGGGAATCTTGTACCTTTCTTCCTTCTGAACGTGACAAGTTTAGATAACGATGATGAGGGTGGATAGCAACTACATACTTTCCTCTACAATGAGTGCCACAAAGGTTCAATAATATTGAGGTCTGGTGACTGTGGTGGCCGAAGGAGATGTGACAAATCATACTTATTTTCAGAAAACCAGCCCTGAACAATGTGAGCTATGTGAACAGGAGCTTTGTTGTCTTGAGAGACACCATCACCATCGGGAAACAACGTTTGCAACATGGTATGGACTTGATCGGCTAAAATGTTCTCTTAGTTCTTGGTAGTAATGTACCCTTGCAGAGTTATCATGGGGCCCACAGGAATTATAGATATGGCTGTTCAAAGCCAAATCATATCATAACCCCTGCCATGTTCCACTCATGGCAACAAGCAGTCTGCATTATCGGCATGGAATGGCGTTGGTCAGATGTAAACTCTGCCAAAAGTATGAAACAATGAGAAAGAAGATTCATCTTACCATATTACTGTCTTCTATTGCTCTATAGTCCAAGCGTAATGAGTTAATCACCACTTTCTTTTGTTACGGGCATTATCATCACTGATGAATATCTTTTGGATTGCAGTTCGGCCAGAAATGACCTGTTTATGGATCTCCCTCTATATTGTTTAGGTACTCACTGGGTAAGTGAGCACAACAATAATTTCACCAGTAACTTTTGCAGTTGTGATTTTCTTTTTTTCGTTGCAATCCTCCATAATGATCGTCTGTCTTGATCACTTAACACACACTTTCAGTCGTACTGTGATTTACCAGGTGATATTTTTTCACATTTAATGTATGCGGAATAAATCTTCGATACAGACTCTGTTGAAACACTACATACCTCAGTTACCTTGCCTACGGAAGCATTCAATACACTGCAACAATTTGCCTGCGTTCGAAGTCTGTTAGGTCTGGCATGATGCAATTATGATACAACTTCCTAACGAGTCACCTGCACAGCGTATTTACGGGGTTGTATAGGTAGCGTCAGTAGGCGAGAACACCAGCGCCACCTACGCATTTCACTAAGAAAAAATATTTCTTTTTAATCATGCATTTCACGAAATGTTTGGATAATTTTTTCCAATCCTTGTAAAAATGATAAACTGGTGTAACAAATTTGCAGCAATAAACGCACATATTTAGGATAGGTAGCCATTTTAAGCAATAACCACGAGTCCAAATGACGGCGTTTCATTGCCATCCTTCTTTAAATAAAATATATTGATTAAATATATGTATGAAATATTTTTAAAAATCTCTATCTGTAGATCATACTGTAATTGTTGTGGTGTTGAACACCTATGCAACAGAATACTGGTATTTTCATTTGAAGCTGCATCACATGCATCATTTGTACCGGGTGATATGCACATTCTAAATCTATCATAGTTACTAAGTTCGTATGATTTCTAATTCAATATGAAGTTAATACACTCGTTGAGCAATTTTTGTTTCTGTGTAATCAGTTTTTATCTGATCTAACCATCCATTATAGTTCCAGTGCATTAATATCTGGTACACAAAAATACACTGTAACTTATTAGATCAACCTCACTGGAATATCCTTAAAATACGACATGATACTATAGCTTGAGAATAAACTTTGGGGAGTAAATGATCGTTTAATTAATTTTATCGATCATAATTTATACATATGAGATCGTAGAAGTTTAGTTATTCAGAAATCAATTGTAGCAAGAATTTATTTTTTGATTAGATCTACAGATGAAGCAAACTCTTCTTATGAACATACATTTTGATGTACAATTAAACGTTCTTTTTAAAGTATAAGGGCATAAATTAGGTTTTTATAGTCTCAACAGAAACTATGTAGATTCCAGCTGGAGAGAAGAAAGCACAATTTTGAAAAAGATTTTTTGTAAAGAATCAGGGAAGGCCGTGCTGTGAAAAAATAACTTTCTGGACAATGAATTTGTCTGAAAAACTTGTAAACACTTTTATAAATGGTCATGATAATCCCAATTTTTCATATAAAGCTTGACCATTCGAAAAAATTGTAGAATGTTTTAGACTGTTATTCATTGGCGGAACGCTATTGTAAGATACCTATCCCTTGTGAATAGAATATTCATTATTTTCTCTCCTTAGTTTTTGATTCGGTCATATTATTATTTTCAAGTTGAAGGTATTCGTATCAAAAGTCTTCACAAAACCATAGTCTTCACAAACCTAGATGCAAGTGTCTGTGGAACTGAAGATTTAAAAGTCTAATGTTGATTAAAAAACTTTGCCTGATAAGCTCATCTCATTTGTGTAATTAAACTGAAATTCCTTGTAATTTCCCAGTTTGCATCTTCATTGACACATTTTTGAGTTGCTTCATATTGCTTGAAAGTTTCTATTGAAACGCTGTACAGACCAAAATATCACCATAAAAACATGTTATTGAATTTGGTAGCGTAGTGATACGCAGGGAATTTACTTCCCCACGTTTCTACCACAGAATTCTATAAATACTCAAGGGAGCACTAAAAAATAGCACAATCGCGATTTCTTACAGCGCCATTGAGCCCATCAATAAATCGAATACTCTATTGGGAATGGATGGAAAGCGGCTGATGATCCAACTTCTCCAATCTGTTTTCTTGAACTTTACCCTAAATTGACCTTAACAGATGGGGCGATGCTGATTCTATCTTTCGACCAATACTACCGATAGCGGCAGCATTATTCCAATGAGGGGAGAGCAGGGTTTGTCCTAGATGGATTGGTGTTCTTCAGGAGCTGGGGTGAACACTGCCAATTCAATAGTAATCATTGTTCGAGACACAACTCCTTAAGTGATTTAATTCATTCAAGATTACCATTAGAATCAGAGGAAACTTGTAACGGTTGTTCAATGCGTGTACTGATTGACTTCTGTTAATTGAAATAACAGGTCTAATGGTGTAATTTCTTTTACTGAGTTAATACTTCACTAAAAAATGGCATATGACACGAATCTGAATCAAATAACCACAGAATGACTCCAATTTCAGTCTAATTATACTACTAATATTAAGTATAATATTTTTATAGTTTTTCATTCATTGTTTATGAAGGTACATTTCCATGTGAACTAGGGCACCGAAATAGTTTTTTTAAAGGATTATGCCTCGAAGCAAACAATTAACCTAGAGGAGCTGAACGAAAAATCACTTGTGAGAATGAAAGACACATAGTATTGATCTATACTTAAGTAGCAAAATATAAAGTATTTCTTAAATTTATTTTAAGGTCGTGACAGCGTAGTCAAATGATTGATTGCATGGGCATTTGTGCTTCTCGGTATTCCTAGGAACGTGTTCATAGATGAGTCACCTTAGTTCATAATTTCATCACAGTTCAACAATATTTTATTAGATGACTGTTGTTAATGATAATTAGGAGTAAACTCAGTGAGCAATATTCAATAGTGAGCAAGACATCAGTGAGCAATATTTTCGTACGTTATTGTGCTAAATGTTTGGAGCACATAATAGCGATCGTGAACTTTCACAATATATTTTGAATAAATTCATATAAATTTCTCATAGTGTTCCAGTTATCAATGAATTAGTGACATCATCGGTCATATGATAATCGAAATCCAGTACGAGGTAATTTATTCAGAGGCCAGATGCTTACTTAGTATCATCAGCAGTGTCCTTACCTCTTGTAATCAATGATTATTACGAAATTGTGTTGATGGTGTCGTAAGAAAATCTGACACATATCGTGACACTAAAAATACAAATTTAATGCATCAATGCGTTTGAAATTATGACTTTAAGCTAAAGGAAGGGTTTCATTGCTTCTTGGTTAACTGAGTACGCCTTGGAAATTGATTATGGCTATACTTTTGCTTAAACACCATCACTAAATTTTACTTCACCGTCTAACGTCAATATTGATTTAATATTATTACTTTATATAGTGTTGTCATCATGTCAAAACTATGTTGATACGTGCGTTCTTATTCGAACATATTTGCAGTTTTAATGACGTATTTGTACATTTTATTACTTTGAGACTACACGATCAATGGTTCACGCGCTTCTTATGCTGAAACCGTAAATTCTCTCTGCTTCAAAATTTTCTGATTGAGTGTGGCCTGTCCTCACCCTCGCAACCATATGTATCACAATGGAGAGCATGATACTGTGTTCGGTCACATAAAAGAAAAAGTAAAAAAACTAATAACCTAATCGACGGTAAAAGGAAAAGCTAGTTGTTATTATTTGTATACGCTTGATGCTGACATTTTTGTAGGCTTCATTCATGTTTTGAATCTTACCTCAGGTGTTCTCAGTCTATTAATGGGTACAACACAACACAGTTAAATCTTTAGCAATGCTGTAAAAGCTCATTTTGAACACCATACTTGCACATGTATCAGGTTGTAAAGAAAGTTCTGTTTAATTTTTGAGTTATAAATTTAGAGCATCATTACATTAATTTAATTTATAAATGATGTGTGTGTAACTACCTAAATCAACAAAATAACATTTCTTCCATTAGATTTTGCTACAATTATTATAATAAAGAACTTTTGTTTACCTAAATGTACACTCGAAGTACAGAACACATTACACATATATTACTGTATAAATTTCAAATAAGCACTACAACAATTTCAACAGCAAGATCCCTAAAAGACACTTATAGAAATGATGTGGTGAATGAAAAGCCCTGTAGAATATGGTTTTCACGTTTCAAAAAGGATGATTTCAGTTTAAAATACGAACCAAGAAAAAGCCATCCAAAAGATCCAATTGCAAGGAATTACAAGCTGTCACTGAAGAAAACACGATCAGTACAACTAGAGAACTGAGCAAAGAGTTTAATGTAAGCCATGTGACTATACATCGTGAAATGATAAGATATAAATTCTTAGCTCAGTCGCGCTATTTGTTGTTGAAATTGATGTGTTGCCTTTCTGAAATTCACACTATAAAATATGCTTAGAACTTTCGTTACAACCTCGTATAATTGGTAATGATAATTCAAATATTTTGAGTATTTTACAATGAGAAGATTTTTATTTATGAAACGACTGAGCCGGTTTAAATTCTTAAATTTTCTCACAAACCTCGTGGAACGCACAAGCATTTATTTAAATTAAGTTTAAGGCTTCCCAATTTGGCAAAAATGTAGAAGACATATCTCTGAACTAGGAGCTGTAACCTGAAAGGTGTCTGTACGATAATGGTCGTCTTTGAAAAGTACTCACAACAAAAGGTATACATCAGTTTTCCGTTTACATCGAAATCCACTCACTTGCTTGGCCAAACGAAGTCCACCGAGGCCGATTTTTGAAAGTTCCTTGGCTTCAGTAACTTAATTTGAATACCTTATGAGGCCCGTACAGCGAGTAACACAATTTGACGAAACTCTCATTCGGTTTAGAATAGTTTAAGAATAAATTCACACCTTCCGTTATTCCAATGCGGATTGCTATACTCCGGAATGTAGTTTTGCATCTAAACTGATAAAATTCGTTGGATTTTTGACGGAGAACAAATGAATTTTTGTCACGTGACAAAATACCTACTATACGAAAATGAGAGGGATAAAATTTTCAAGATTTTTACCAGTCACAGTACACTGCAAAATACATTTTCTCGCATACTGTTTTCAGTTTGTGAAATTATAACCTATGATAACATTGTTTTGTCAATATCAGTAATAATAGGTTAATATCGTCGCAAAAATATACTGTAAAAATTGAATTTCTGTAGGAAAACAGAAGATTAAAAATACATTCTATGTCTTCCGTTGTTATGTATCATTTCGCTCTAAAAGAAGTACAGGAGTTGGAGAAAATAGTTTTTCAACGAGCCAAGCTAATTAAATACACATATTGTAAAGTTTTTGTTACGTTGTAAACGAGGTCTGCATTAGCTGAGCCTACCACAACTTGAAGACTTCATGCAGTGAAAATTGAATTCATACTTCAAATTTATTCCAACATTTCAGTGTCAATTTAACGTTAACATCCTCGAACAAATCTCTTTTACAAGCCACAGGTACTAAACAACGTGCATGTCATGATCTTACAGTTTGGAACCTATTCAAAGTATTTTGCGTCCTTTTAGAGACTTCCAAATGAATTTAAAACACTCACTCCCGATAACAATGTCTGGACAATGTCATGGATTCCATTGTCAAGTGTCGTTGAGCACTTGGGTTAAAATAATTATACGAAGGAACTGCCAAAATGATCACCGAACTTCACCTGTGATTCGTTATAAGAATCATGCACTGATGAATTTCTTTTCGCTGCTTCAGAGACTGTTACCTGGTTTTTTGATCCATCAACTCATCTTATGGACTCAAGAAAAGTTCAACTTCTAATTTTATGAGCACGAGAAAGCAGGGATTTCCTTCCGACTGTTCTTTCATGACGGTGAATTTTATGAATCATTACGGTGAAAAGCTTTTGTCTCAACAGAGTTCAGTAGGTAATAAGGAAATTTTACTGTCATTTTAGCAGCTGTAGTTCAGGTGTATTAATTCTTCCAATATATTATTTTTTTTCAATTTTAATATTATTGTCCACAATATCTATCAAAAGTCCACGTAAAAACTAGTTTTTTCTTTAATTTTTTCCCATAACTTAATGCTTCTCTTGAAATTGCTCATGTTGGGGATATTTTTATGCTTCGTAAATGTAGTCAGAGACAGCGACTCAAAAGACTTTGGAAAAGACTAAACGTTTTTCAGAAATAACGTTCAAGCTGACAGTTACTTATAAGTGATTTCTCAATATACGAGGGGGCTTCAAAAAGTTCATGGAAAATGGACATAACTGAAAATTATATGAAAAGAATATGATGTCAATGCAT
>VCRD01006133.1:9431-23236 GCA_006783055.1 Trinorchestia longiramus
GCGTCTGTTTCCTGTGGGGGGCAGCTGTTTTGAAAGGTCTGGTCCTGAGTCGATGCATCCGGTGAGTTGATATCTACAGAAGGCAATTCATATGTAGCCACCTCCATAGAGGGCAATTTGTGTGAGCTTTCACTCACAGAGGGTAAATCCTGCGAGCTGATACACACAGTGTTGGAGTTCAAAGGGGGAATGTCATGGCGACGAGGAGAAGAATAGTTATCCGAGACTTGGTCGAGACGGTTATTCTTGCGGTTTTGTATCAGTTGGTCAATTTTTTCCCAAACTGAATCAAATGAGGTTTCACTCCCTCGTATGTATTTCCATGTTTTTTGGAGGTTATTAGATACACGCAAATCATCCAAGTCAAGAACTGGGCTGCAGAGGTCAGGCGTTAGGTTCATGGTCATCGTGTTCTGGATTTCATGACAAGGAAGTTCAGACACAAGAGGTTCAGGTGCGTCGCTGTCTTGTATGCGCGACATCGAGTCTCCGAAGTCGAGCCCGCAGCCGTCATCGAATCTGTAACGAAGAAATCTTACGTTAGATCCTGGTAGGTTACGTGCTACATTTCCTGTGAACTCATTTAATTCACGTGAAAATTCATGGGTAATATTTGCTGTAGGTTATGTATCATGTATGCTGCATTTATATAATTTCCTGCGTGCTCATTTATAAATCAAGATAATATGTATATGATCCAAAGTGCGCTCCAACTAATTAATTTTTTTGTAATTTTTTATAATTCTTCATTGAATGAATCGATACGAACGTCGTGTGAAAATCATGCTTTAACTCGTTTTATTCCTAATTTAGCATTACGAATCCATGTCTGGTTCCATTAATAATTTATATGCTGGGAATTATTTATTACAGCTTGAATTAAGAGTCGCAGCTCCTCGGTAATGTGGTTCTGAGCGAGACATTTCATAAGTATAAATTTAGTGAATTTGAGTGTTATGTATTACGTTTCGAGGTTCTGCTAATTATTATGAGATTATCGCTGAGAATAGTTATACCATAATCATTGTTGCCTATTGTAATGAGATTATTTCTGAGAATAATGACGTAATCATTGTTACCAATTATGATGAGAATATTGTTAATGCGCGGCTCAAGAAACTGAAATATTCCTATTTAGAAACACGCTCCAGTCGAGAATTAAAAACAAAATCTTGGTTATGCATGGAATATTTAGGTTCAAAGATTGTTAAGACTAGGTTAGGATCAGAATCTAGCTTATGCACGGAATAGGTTCAAAGATTGTCAAGACCAGGCTAGGTTCAGACCCCATGTTTTCTTCTCTTGGATGGTTTTGAATGGGATTGCAACACAAGAAAATATGGGAAATTTTCGATTTTGTGACCGACCAATTTCGGTCTACCAATCGAGTTCTTGTTAGCTACCAATGGCAAATCCTTCCATCTACTCGATTCGATGGAATTAAAAAAAAACAGGAGTAAATCACTTCCATGAACCAGCGATCTAGCAATGGTAGCGCAAATTATAACAAAATTTTGGTTTCCGTCTGCACATTTACTGCCATTAAGAAATCACAGGTTGTATCCTGTCTAACATCAGTACTCGTTCTGCCTGGACTTGTAAAAGGTGTTCAAAAAATGTATACATTTTTAAAAGGCTGTAGTTTGAGTACTACTGGTTAGGTGTACATTAGGTGGGTAACAACGTATTCTGGATGAAAAATAAAACACTTTTGGTCTTGCTCTTTGGTCTTGCTCTTTCGGATGAGACTTGTCCCAGCCTCCTAGCACCAGTAGTATTCATAAGGTGTACATAAAATGGGTAACAACATATTCTGGATAAAAACTAAAAAGCTTTAGGTCATGCTCTTTCGAATGAGATCCATGCCAGCCTCCTAGCACCAGTAGTATTCAAATCGTGTAGCCTTTTTCGTCTTCTCAGACGGTCTTATGTCTTTTCAGACGGAGTTGGTTGTTGTCTGATTGGTTTGTGCTGTACTGTTCTGTGTACAGCACAAACCAATCACAAACCTATTTTTGACTTGTAAGTATTCAAACTACAGCCTTTTAAAATGTATACATTTTTGGGACACCATGTATGACTCATCAGCTGTGGACACAATTGGCAGTGCTTTGAGTATCTAGGATACTAGATTATTGCAGCAAACACTCAAGTCTTTAGACCCTCAAGTTCTCAAACACAAAAATTCAAGTCGAAATACCTCGGAAATATTTACGTTTGATTTATAGAATATAATTCTGGTTTGGTAGAGGAGTTGTGACCTTACGCCATTAATTCAAAGCTAGCCTAAGCAATAGAGTACGCCAATGAAATTTCATACATCTTAAAGAGTAAAGGGGCCATAGAATCACTTTTCTGTGCGAGTATGCCCTGGATTATATTTTACGAGTCACTGCAAACATTTCACGGAAAAACGAAAACTGAACACGTATGATTCTTGTACATGAGATCTATTGGTGTACATTTTTATGTACGCTATAGGTTAATACGTAATAATGAGTTAATAATGAAATAATGGGATAATATCAAAAACCTAAAATTTTTCAATTGTTCCTGAACATCAATACTCTATGCTGAGTATATCTGAGTATTGGATTTAAGAAAAGCTGAAAAATATGCAAGTATTGCAAAAGGTAACGCAAACAAATGACAAACACTTACTGGTTTTGTTGTTGGTCGTCGTTAGGTCCGGACATCATGCTGGCGATGTTGTGGAACTGATTTTCACGAATCCTTAAGTGTTGAGCTTACCGATGCTCAGAACTTGAAAATATTTTTTGTTGAGGCTCGAGACACCAACACTTTGCCCAGTACCTTTAATTTCTGGAAACTAGTATGTGGAGGCACTGCAGAGACTAGTATGTGGAGGAACTGCAGAAAAGACTCCAGTAGAATGATGCTGGTCACACTCGATGTCGGCGCTTTATACTCGTACCTTCCGTCATGGTTACGTCACACGAAACCTTTTTTGCGACCTTTTCTTAGCTGTTTCATTTGGTCTTTACTTCTTATTTTTTTCCGTTTTGCATGGCCGTCGAATAATTATTTATATAGGGCTGTAAAATTTTTCTTTTTGAGATTTCCTGCAGTTCGTGAGGTTATCTCTGACTTTTTTTGTGAAACTAAAACCGACAAGCAAATGCAGTTCAAATCCATGATGGAGAGGTTTATGAGAGTTGATGATGGTGGTTTTAGTTTAGATCAATATCTTTATTACACTTCATCGGCGCTAGCTCTTGAATTCTTCATTACGTTAATTCTGGACGATCTGATTATTCGTGGAAGGCCGCTTTTGATTTATTTTTATGGCCAGAAGCTGAAAAACCGTTTGTGATAATGATCTTAATTTGTTCGTGCTTTGAGAGACGAAAATAGACAATATAATTTCTTTTATCATTTCTAATCGATGATTGTGTATGTTTTTCAGACAATACACCTCTAAGTTCATTAACTAATTATAAATATAGGAGACGATTGCGTAAAATCTGACTGTACTATCTGCATTTAATGTTAACATTCAAGTAACACCTTCCTTTGTGACAGTAACTGCACCATCCAAAGGAAGATTAGAACTCAATCTGTAAAGTGTTCGTCGTTGCTAACTCTGAAAAAATGTGCTGATTATTTTCGCAGGGATGCAGCGAGATTGCAATTATGACCGATGATTATTTTCGCAGGGATGCAGCGAGATTGCAATTATGACCGATGATTATTTTCGCAGGGATGCAGCGAGATTGCAATTATGACCGATGCTTACAAACTTCATTGCGTACAACTTCCGACACGCTGGATAGCACTACGCCTGTAGGAAAATGACAGGTTTCATCATAATTTAAAAATGATGCATACTTCATATTCATATTCCTTTAATATGAAATGTTGCTTGTTTCATATTCCTATTCCTGTAGTATGAAATGTTGCTTGTTTCATATTCATATTCCTGTAGTATGAAATGTTGCTTGTTTCATATTCATATTCCTGTAGTATGAAATTATGCATGATTCATATTCCTGTGAGATGAAATGACGCTAATTTCACATTCATATTCCTGTAGCATGAAATAAAACTTGTTTCGTCTTCATATTCCTGTAGTATAAAATCGCATGTGTTTTATATTAATATTTCTGTAGTATGAAATGACGTTTGTTTCATATACCTGTAGTATGAAATGACACTTGTTTGGTCTTCATATTCCTGCAGTATGAAATGACACGTGTTTCATCTTCATATTCCTGCAGTATGAAATGACACGTGTTTCATCTTCATATTCCTGCAGTATGAAATGACACGTGTTTCATCTTCATATTCCTGTAGTATGAAATAACACGTGTTCCGTCTTCACATTCCTGCAGTATGAAATAAGACGTGTTTGGTTTTCGTATTCCTGTACTATGAAGTAACACGTGTTTCGTCTTCACATTCCTGCAGTATGAAATGACGCTCGTTTCATATTCCTGTAGTATGAAATGACGCTCGTTTCATATTCCTGTAGTATGAAATAACACGTGTTCCGTCTTCATATTCATGCAGTACGGAATAACGCATCTAGACATGAACACGAGTAGTCTAGCCAGCTGTGTGAGTCCATGAACAACAGGGACGTGATGGACAGGTCCCATAGGGACCTACTTATTTTCCAGGGTTACTTCGTTCTACTGACCTGCGAACAATTACTCTGACGTGTGACCTGATAAGAATAGTCATAAAATTGCTGTTAGAAACGCTAGATTATGGAAGCGGTAGTTATTTTTTTGTAGTTTAGCTACCTCAGGGAATATTTTTCGTAGATAGAGTGATCCCAAAGGAAACTGGTACCTCATGAATATTCATGTGTTCTATGAACAAGCCATGCATTAACGGCTGCATGTGATTTAAATATTGTATTGTGGATACTACAATAAAAACTCAAAACTTAATTTTATTAGTTCCGTTAATTTGTTTTCGGGTCCGTAACGCTTGGATATGTTTCCAATGAAACACCAGAGGTTATTGCTACTTCGCTGTTAACACTTTCCATTGCCCTAAAGCAGTGTTTCCCAACACTTTTGTATTTGCGACTCCTTTCCCTGAAGCTTGAAACCCAGCCAGCTACTACTACTGCCCAGTAAGCTAACCAGCCACGTAATTCATGCAACAGTTTAAAAACGTAATTGATGAGTTAAAATAAATGTTATTCCGAGACACTTCTAGCAATACTACGCTACCTCTTCCTGCTTGCCTAGGCTTTGCGACTTCCTGCTTTTTGCCTAGGTTTTAGACCAGCCTGCTTTTTTGTCTAGATTTTAGACCAGCATGCTTTTTGCTTTGTTTTTAGACCAGCTTGCTTTTTGCTTTGTTTTTAGACCAGCATGCTTTTTACTTTGTCCGATACATGTTCACACATTTCAATTAGCAAATACTTTAAAGCCAGACCTCGTACGATTGAATCAGCGAATACTTTAGAATCAGGCCTTGTTTGGGCGATTCAGCAGAAAGATGAGGGTTAGACATTCTATGATTAATAAATCTTGATTCGGAACACCCGCCAAGACCATGCGATCACGGACTATATACTGACAATACCTCCGTGGCAACAAAGAGGGCGCCCCGATCCTCCGAATAAGACGAAAGGATCCTTAAAGTTGTGCCAGAATGGATAATATTCAGAGGCTATAAGGCAGAGTTACCCGCAAACAATACATGGTTATGCTACAACCTACCTAAATTAAATTGTTCTAGATTCTAAATGAAAAATGTCACTCACGTTAACTTTGCGAGTGTAAATACTCAGATCGTAGTGCTTGTGTGAAGAAAACTGGCGTAAACTGTCCTCTAGGATCATTCGAAATGAACTGCGATCTTTATAGTAATGGACACAAATTAAATACTCACCTGATCACATGCAATATTTGCTGCTGGCATGCCATATTTGCTGCTGGCATACTATATTTGATGCTGGCATGCCATAGTTGCTGCTGGCATACTATACTTGCTGCTGGCATGCCATATTTGCTGCTGGCATGCCATATTTGCTGCTGGCATACTATATTTGATGCTGGCATGCCATAGTTGCTGCTGGCATACTATACTTGCTGCTGGCATGCCATATTTGCTGCTAGCATGCCATATTTGCTGCTGGCATACTATATTTGCTGCTGGCATACTATATTTGCTGCTGGCATGCCATATTTGCTGCTGGCATGCCATGTTTACTGCTGGCATACTATGTTTGCTGCTGGCATGCCATGTTTGCTGCTAGCATGCGATATTTGGTAAATACATAATATATTTGTTGCTGGTATTCCATGTTTGCTGCTTACTTGCCGTATTTAATACTGACAGAACATTATTAGTGCTGGTATAAAGTAAACTCTCTGTTGATCATCACCATAGTTCATCAGATACGCCGGTAAAACGTGGAATCTTATACTAGTAGTAATGCAATTAATTTGTGTGGTGATGTACATGAAACAACTGTGGTACACATGAAACAGGTGTGCTGGTGTGCATGAAACAGGTGTACTGGTGTGCATGAAACAGGTGTGCTGGTGTGCATGAAAGAGGTGTGCTGGTGTGCACGAAACAGGTGTGCTGGTATGTAACCCTGCTGAATGTATCTGAGCCATCTAATTCTTAAGACAATATGTCAGGATTACCATGGTCATCGTACTCCATCATTCTCTGAATCTCTGTTTCTAATTAAATCTCGCCGTTTTTTCCGAGTAACAAACCATAGATTTGAAAGCATCGAAGTAACCTTTTTCAAAAATACGGCTGTTAAATGTGGTCATTGATGACCATGTTTACGCTAGCTTTCTACAAGTCACGGTTATGTATTTGAGCCAGTGTGCTAAAAGAGGAGTTCTGTTCCTGGAGTTTGTACAGAGAATTTGAATGGAAACAATAGCACCGCACCAAAGATAATCGCAACTGGGCTCATCTCCACACCCGGATGAACCGCAGCTACCTTGCGCTCGGCCTAGTGAATGCAGCTGAAAATTTCATCTCATACGAATTGCTATGTACTAAACTATGTAACGTCAGGTTTGACGAATGAATCTGTGCCTAAACACTTTATTAGAAAATGGGATTCGATATATCAGGTGCCCGACGAAGGTTTTGGGTAGTTAAAGAAAAGCAGACTAATTTTTTCGTGTAACTGAACGTTCCTTCTCCATTAACTTCAATACAGGTTGGTATCATGTGCATTTTGTTTTTGTCAACAATTATATCAGTTGCTCGCTTGAAATAGAAGGATTGCTGTTATCGCTACCCTCTAGTCTTCTCATAGGTAATTATAGGCCTATGGGTTGAAATCCGGCGCGCGTGGGGCTCACGGGTCGAAGTGGTTAAAATTTCAAATATGAAAAATTTTGCTAGGGAAACGCACAGTGATTTGCTATACACCCTGTGATTTTGTTACAGTAGTTTATAACAAGGATCCTGTCTTATGCGTAGTAGTGTTATGGGTGTGTATCTCAGTGTTGAGGCCCACGTTGATCTTGTGTCAAATTTGAAAATTTGTCATTAGAAAAGAGCACGAGCTCTTGTGTGAGAGATAACTCAGTGGAAATGTTCTCAATGTATGACTTCAGTGAAAGATCTATTGAACAAAATATCACAGATAATATGTAGTAAATTGTATGCAGTATATTTTGTACGAACAAATCGGTAATGGTGCTTATTTTATCACAGACATTAGTTTTAGATGGTGCAACTGATCTTTTAATTTTATTTTGAAGCTGATGCAGCTATAATCGTTAAATTTGATCGTAAAGCCGGTGAAGCTATAGTCTTTTGATTATGTCCTATCATTCTGATGTGAAGGAAATTGTACTCACCTCAAAGGGCACACATTGATGTTCTTGTGCAAGCGGTGCTCGTGTAAATCTCAAAGTGTTCAGGTAATTCAGGTCCTGCATTCAAATTATCCAGTTTATTCTTTTCATTTGTATTATTGATATAATACAGTTTTATTTTGTAGCGACTTGCCTTAGTTCAGTGGCTACGCGGGCACTTACTGATAACATTTTATTGAATTGTTTTGTGGTTTGTTTTTCTATTACTGGACGTACCGAATCCTCTAAGTCTTCCATAAGAAATAGTTTCATTGTTTTTATTTTTTTTAATTGTGTTCATTTAATCTCAGTTAAAAGCTTTTAAGTTTTACCAGACTGCTTAATCCCCTAATTTTGAAAATGTGGGATAGTGCGTGTATGTGGGAGCTCATACGGATGAGGTTACATTTTTTCGTCTGTTTGTGTTTTATTATCTTTGTTCAAACGTGTATCACTAATTTTCTAGTTATTCTATGATTGTATCTCATCAGGGTAGAATTTTGGAAAGTTTTTTGTCGACCGCATTTGTTTGTACGTTATTTACTGATTTTAATGTAATGAGACGTACAGCGGGTGACTAGAAGTTTTGTGCTTCTTGAAGATGCACCGTCTTGTCCCTTAGTATATAAAAGTTCAAAAATATATATATATATATATATATATATCTTGTACGATTATACATACAGCATATCGATTATATACATCAACGCAGTTTGCCGGCTGCAACGCTCCAATTTCTGCGTTTTCGTTGAAGCTTAGTATTGTGTTTACGGCGTTGCCATGTGTGTGGCAGAGTTAGTATTGTGTTTACGGCGTTGCCATGTGTGTGGCAGAGTTAGTATTGTGTTTACGGCGTTGCCATGTGTGTGGGAGAGAGTGAAAATTGTACCTCTCTTTTAGCAGTAGACCTTTATGGCACACGTGTTCGTCTCCACCAGGTCTGTTGAGGAGAGGTTATTCGTGGGCCTTCTTAATCGTAAAGCAACAAAATCAATCCATAGACTTTCGTAGAGTCTACGAACTTCGTAATGTCTACGAACTTCGTAATGTCTACGAACTTCGTAATGTCTACGAACTTCGTAATATCTACGAGCTTCGTAATGTCTACGAACTTCGTAATGTCTTCGAACTTCGTAATGTCATCGAACTTCGTAATGTCTACGAACTTCGTAATGTCTACGAACTTCGTAATGTCTACGAACTTCGTAATGTCTACGAATTTTGTAATGTCTACGAACTTTGTAATGTCTACGAACTTTGTAATGTCTACGAACTTTGTAATGTCTACGAACTTTGTAATGTCTACGAACTTTGTAATGTCTACGAACTTCGTAATGTCTTCGAACTTCGTAATGTCTTCGAACTTCGTAATGAATCTATAAATTTCGTAATGAATCTATAGATTTCGTAATGAATCTTTGAACTTCGTTATGAATTTTTAAACCTTGTTATAAATCTTCAAACTTTGTTATAAATCTTCAAACTTCGTTATAAATCTTTGAACTTCGTAATGAATCTTTGAACTTCGTTATACATTTCTGAACTTTGTAATATATCTTTAAACTTCGTTATGAATCTTTAAACTTCGTATTGAATCTACTAACTTTGTTGTGAATCTTTGACTTCATTGTGAATCTACGAAATTCGTGATGAACCTATGAACTTCGAAACGAATTTTACCCGAATACTGCCTTAATAGCTGTTTGAATCCAGTTATTCGCCTTATTTTTCTAATGCTTGCGTTGTGGAAAGAAGAAAAACACGTTCAAGTCACGCATGCATTATATGTAACTGCAGTTTCACACACTCGGCCTCAGGGATCTTTGGAAACGATTCTTCAATTCAGGTAGCGCGCATTTCCCTGTCTGTCTCGTGGATCACTTAATTTGCATTAGTTTTCTAATCCCAACCCAAGCAGAAAGCCGCGGATGAAGAACTTTGCTTTTTTTCTAGGAAGCGATCTGGGAGTAGGTGCAGGGGCAGCCCATGTTCATGCTTGTTTCGTAGCGTTAATCAGGTAGTGGTGGTTAACTTTATTAAGTGTGGTCGACATTGAGAAATGCTTAGGTTTTTCTGAATAACATTCGAGAAATCATTTATTTATGTTTTTTGTACTTTTTCAGGATAATGTACAACGTTGAAATTATAATACCCCAGTGGAATTTTTAGACTTTTTTTACATTAAAAGTTGTATGTACCAACTGTTTGAGACCGGAGCGAGTATTAGTATAGGAGATCTGTCTCACAATTCAGAATTTCCTTTAATTACGATATTTGGCCAAATAATTTTGAGAAATATTCGAATATTTATGAACAGAAGTGGAAAAACATTAACCAAATCAAAGTCATGCTTCTCATTCCGTATAATTCGTTCCTCTTCTCTCGTCCGTGCTTGTGAGCCAGCTGTCAGTATCCAGCTGTGAACAATTTTCACGCCTGCCTCCGTTTTATTGAAGGGTCACTACTACGTGCTAGTTTGTCATCAAATCTGGGCGTGAAAAAAAGCATTCTCTGGCCTGGGCAGTAGAGGAGCGTCACGCTTGTTTAGGGACTGTAGGTCAGTGCTCTGGAAAGTGGTTATTTTTAATTAAGAAGGAATAATGAACGCGGCTTAGTGATGTCTTCATTGTCTGTTGGAATGCTGGAAGCACCATGACCTCCAAGTTGGTCCACGTGGCGACAGCATCTTGGGATCTACGGATTTAAATATGTGTTCATGCATAACACGTGTTGTGTATGACCATGTGTGTGCTGTGTTCCAGGGTGTGTGGCCGAGTATGTGTGTACTGTGTTCCAGGGTGTGTGGCCGAGTATGTGTGTGCTGTGTTCCAGAATGTATGGCCAGTCGGAACGTATGTGTGGTGTATTCGAGACTCGCCTAAACGTCTTAAATATGTGGGAATTAAATGTATTTTAATGTTTTTGTATTTACATTTACATGTTTTCCTTGGTCGTATAATGCACAAAGCGATACATTTTTTGCTATATTTCGCAGAGAGACGCTATGCCATCATAATTTTTTGGTATATTTGGCAGAGAGAAGCCATACCATGATACATTTTATTGTATATTTGACTGAGAGAAGCCATACCATGATACATTTTATTGTATATTTGACTGAGAGAAGCCATACCATGATACATTTTATTGTATATTTGGCAGAGAGAAGCCATACCATGATACATTTTATGGTATATTTAACAGAGAGAAGGCATACCATGATACATTTTATGGTATATTTGACAGAGAGAAGGTCTGCCATAATAATTTTATGGTATATTTGGCAAAGAAAAAACGACTCAAAAATGATTTCTTGTGTCGAGTTTAATGTTGCCAGAGATTGTGTGAGCCGTTAAATAGAGGGACATGAATTTGAGATAAAAAGTACTAAAAAGGAACGCTTGTGCTATAGAAATAAAGAAGCACGTGTTGTTTTATAAATGTCGAGCGTTTAAAGGACAGTAATAGGATGATAATATGACCGAAAGCTTTCCTTTATCTTAGTTATTTTTTATAGAAATGATGAAACTTGTGAAATTTAAAGTCACATTTATTTTCCCTATCACACTCCATCAATTATGACTTTTAAGCGTCCTAATCATAATATGCGGAAATAAAGAAGGATTGATTACCATTTTTAAGTCAGTTTATGGTTAATTTGCTTAGCTTTCGTTAATTTCGTCAGGAATGGAAACCAGTTGGAATTTGTTAGCATGTAAGGAGAACAAATACATATCAGCTTGAGATTCAATTGGTCTTTTTGGAAAAAACAAACTCCGTTATTTAGTATATCAGCGAGTGAAAGTCAGCACAAAACTGTGCAAAATATTTCTGGAAGATGCTTTGGTTCCACGATGGAGTGGAAATTCATGTGACATGCATGCCGGCTATGCTGCGTTCGTAATAACACTTGTTTTTATGTCTGTAAAAATAACTGGAAAGAGCATGGTCGAAGAAAAATGATTCATTTCTTGATGTTGGCGTTTTTAATTACAAGTCTGCGCTGTCAGTTTTTGAAAACGAATTTTACTTCCATTTTAGGTCTAATATTGAAGCGTTGAGGGCGGAAATGACTGAAGCATTTGATAAAATACCCTTAAAAATGTACCTGCTACCGTAATTCATCCCTAAAAAAACTCACAAGGTTAGTGAAGCC
This sequence comes from Trinorchestia longiramus, assembly GCA_006783055.1. Taxonomy (NCBI): domain Eukaryota; kingdom Metazoa; phylum Arthropoda; class Malacostraca; order Amphipoda; family Talitridae; genus Trinorchestia; species Trinorchestia longiramus. The sequence goes on from VCRD01006133.1 coordinate 21,405, forward strand.
AGAGGGCACCATATTTTATCCATAGCAAATCTTTCAATTTGGACTAACTTTTAATTTTGTAATGGTCCCTCGCATTTATGACATTTTTTCTGCTTAAACTTTGCTGTTGACGATGACCTGCCGAAGCTTAATTGTGTTCAAATCTGACGCCGCCTGTGACGTCGCCGTTAAATCGTTGCTTTTAAAGTCCAATGAAGCAAAATATTGCTTAAGTTTACTTCAAAAGCAGCATTATGGGATGCAGTGGAAGTTGCTTCCAGGTTTGTTTGAAACACTGTTGAAAAATTGACAGATTCAAGAAACAATCTCGTGTCGCCAGACGGAGCAAATGTTACATCGATTATTAATATTCATGATTGGTTGACAAAAATAATAATTGTGCCGTTTTTCAATAGTAAAATCATATGTGGGTATTTGTTTTTATGTCAATTGTTTACAATACGTGTAGTTTCAGATATTTTTTGGACATTAGTTCATTCTAAATTAAATATTATGCAGCACTAATATCGAGGGTCAATAAAAATGACGAATTTTCAGAAAAAGTTTTTTTTTATTGTTGACAGCAGCATTGCGAAAAACATTCCAAAATCGTCTCACATTGATTACATGAAATAATGTACGTTCGAAACGTGTTAAATTTTTCTGGACACATTTTGAGAAATTTCCGAATCGATTATTGGCGTGGCTGAGAAATCACGTGAGAAATAATATCCGTCAGATCTGTTGTTCCTATGCAAGTACGAGCATTACAAGTAAAATATTGGGGTGGCAAATTAAAATTCTACACTTGATATTTGTTGGGATGTGAACGTTCTCATTGTTAGTGGAGTGTATCTGCCAGTAAATCTTTTCAATATTATTGGGATCACCTGTTAATGCAAAAGATTTCATTTGTATTTTTAGGCTCGTGAAGGTGGTTTACTGCTGCGAGCATTGCTAATACGCAAGTAATCCCGTGGATTTTTATAGTCGAACAGACGCGCCATGTCCAACCAGTACTATGAGCACTAGTCTGGTCCTGCAGTGAAGGATGATAATTGGAGTTGTACATCGTATCCGTGATTCCTAAGCTGTGCTTAGAGCACTAGTCTGGTCCTGCAGTGAGTGAATTGGAGTTGGACATCGTATCCGTGATTCCTAAGCTATGCTTAGAGCACTAGTCTGGTCCTGTAGTGAATGATAATTGGAGTTGGACATCGTATCCGTGATTCCTAAGCTATGCTTAGAGCACTAGTCTGGTCATGCAGTGAGAGATGAGTCTTAAAATTAAAGCTCACTCCCCTTTGCAGTTAGAATATTGGTGTGTTGGGGTAACCCTACGACTACCTCACCTCCAGGTTACGTGTTATTTATTGATTATGAACGAGATCAATAAGAATGATCCGGTACTAATTTCAATAAAGAACACGTTTCCCACTTCCAAGCATTGTAAATAATACAAACGTACCTATTCCCTAGTTTGGTGAACTTGAAAATTTATATATTTCTAAAGAAACATAAGGGTAAAGCGAGTAAATTTCATCAGGGGACCACTGCATAACTGGGTGAGTGGGGACGGCGCATTTAGGTGCTGTAGGGTCCTATAACGAAACCTTCACTTTTCAAATCGTGTTTTCAAATGTTATTTTGCTATCAATTGTAGGATTCCACGTATAATCGTACAGGCTAGTCTGAAAAAATGACGAAGCACTGCATGCGTAACTCATGCTAGGTATTACATACATAATTCGTACGAAGTACTGCATATGTAATTCGTACGAGGTACTGCATACGTAATTCGTACGAGGTACTGCATACGTAATTCGTACGAGGTACTGCATACGTAATTCGTA